>VYZW01031285.1:14868-33152 GCA_013401315.1 Balaeniceps rex | reverse complement strand
AAGCACAGGCTGAATAGTAAAACATTTTACCGAAGATGTGGTGGTGATGGTAGTGATGTTTCAAACCATTAAGTGAGATAGATTTCTTGTGTCCTCTCCCAGGGTAGAAAATGAGGNCCGGTTTCTGTTCAGCTTCCCCGTGTTTATCAACAGTAGCTTTGCTCAGTCCTGGGAAATGATTTTGGAAGTATACCTGTAGAACCAGTATTAATCTCTACAACACCATAACCTTGCCTGTTGATATCAATGGGTGTTTCAAATGAGTGCTAACCTGATTTTAATTTACTAATAATCTATTTAGTATGGTTTTTGGGGTGNTGGATACATGCAAATGTGCGCATTACTTTTTTATAGCTATGTTGATGCTATCCTAGTTAGCTAATTGCTTGATCAGTATGGTGCCTATGTTTAGACACCATCTGTATGTCTGTGTCATCTGTCTGTGCCTTTGCCAGCCCCTGTGAGCCTANTACAAACATCTGCTTTGGATACATGTAATATTGGAAACAGCTGGAGGAACTAGAGTAGAACAGCAATTGAGAAACTGCCGTCCCACAGCAGCTGTTCCTATGAACAATAACGCCTCACTTGGCATCTTCTGCTTAACACACGTCAGATGTCAAATGCGCTAAATATCCTATGGCGCAAGGAGTTCTTGTGGAACAGCTGTTTGTGCTTAGTATTTGCATCTTATCTTGTTTTCAGGTAATTTCTTCCTGTAACTGGAATCAAAGGCAATACACTGAAAGGTCGTTCCTTGTGAATTTCTTGCTCACAGTACCTGTTAGTGTTCAAACAAATGGCATGTGGCAGAGAAAGCAAATATCATGGCTTCCTCATCATCGAACTCTCTTTCCTGGAGTTCCTTGGGAGTTGGTCTCTGCAAATAATTTCCTTTGGAGGAGGCTCAGGTGGAGTGAGAATTTGCAGTGGGTGAGGTTTTCTGAAAATTAAAAAACGCGGAAACAAAAAATAATTTAATTTCAAGTTTATCCCAAACATGAAGTAATAAGACAACTCCTCATGTTGATATGTTTAAAGTCTTGAAAGTTCCTGCTGTAGTCATTGCACTGTTTGATTGTGTACAATAAAAATATATTTGCTGGATATAGCTTATGTTAATGTACATTAAGGATTTTTTTAGCAAGTAGAAAATGGATGATTTTTCTGAAAAATACCTGTAGAGTTAAAAAGGCTGGTTATGTTTGTACTTGTAATCTAAATTTTGATCATGTGGGACTCTTCTTATTACACAGTAGAATATTTAGCTTCTGTGGAGAGAGAACTTCTGTAACAGAGATGTGCATTGTTGATAAATATAATTAAAAAGTAATTATTTGCCCAAGACCTCTGCGCATCTCATAGAACACCAAGTAATTCAATGTTCAGTCTTCTGCAGATTCTATTGCTTGTTTAAAGAAACAAGCAACATTGCAAAATTAATTACTTGGCAGGTTAGTAGATGTCAAAGTCCGGTTTCTGTTCAGCTTCCCCGTGTTTATCAACAGTAGCTTTGCTCAGTCCTGGGAAATGATTTTGGAAGTATACCTGTAGAACCAGTATTAATCTCTACAACACCATAACCTTGCCTGTTGATATCAATGGGTGTTTCAAATGAGTGCTAACCTGATTTTAATTTACTAATAATCTATTTAGTATGGTTTTTGGGGTGGTATTGGATAAATTATGAAACAAGGTTGGTAGCTGGAACCTTAGTCTGTACAGTAATTATAGTATGTAATTAAATAATTTTCAAAAGCTGGTTTTCACTGAAGGGTTCATAAACTTCCTCGCTGCATCCTTGCTAATCATTGGATTGACATTGTTTGTGTCTCCAACTACCAGTTTTTCTTTTTCCAGGGCATCCGAGTCAGAGCATTAATCCTGATCAACCCCCGCAATCCATTAGGGGACACCCAGAGCAGTTACTGAAAGAATGTCTAGAGTTTGCGCATAGGTTTGAGCCCTAGTGCTATTTGTTTGGTATTTCATTTTCTGTCAATGCAATATAGCAGTGATGAAAAATCACCTTTGGTGATCTCCTGTTCTTTGCTTGTACATGTTCAGAGGAGGTGGTGGACAGGGTCCTGATCATGTTTCTTGCGTAGCTATCCTATTTACTTGGCCTTTCTGGGAACACTAGAATAAATTGCTTAAACTGGTAGCCAACAATGTCTTTCTGAATGAAATACTGTTGGGTTTTTTTTTCCTTTCCTTTTACAAAGCTTTTTATTTGCCTAACAATGTTTCTTTATTAAACTGCTTTGATGCATGGCTCAGAAAAATGACAACAGGTGATTATCAGTCTTTAGCAGTAGTAGTAAACATGGCCAGCACTGTCATTTGAAACATTATCAAAATAAGAAAATCTTAACATTGGTTCTCTTGGTTTCCTAACAGGTGATGAAAAGAATAAATGTTTCAAGAATATTTAAACCTGTTGGTATCTGACTAATAAGACTTCTTTCACCAAAAGGATGTGATTGTCTTTGTATAACTGCATGAAGTTAATACCGATGGAAAATTTCCAAGTCCATCCAAGTACAACCAGGCTCAGTGACTGTCTGGGTATTGCCTCACTCATACAAGATCATGAACCATAAATGAAGCCTAAAAAAAATACTTCCGTTATTGTGAAAGTTCACCCAGCTCCATTAGGCTGAAGAAGGAAATTTCCAGCTTTGGCCCTACTTACACAAAAGGAGAAAAAAACATCATCTGCAGTGGTACACTGAGGTGTATTTTGCTTAGTTGCACCTCACAGTGTAGATGCATGCCCTAAAATGTTCACTTCTTCCTTCCCTAGCGTGAAATGCAGCATAGTTGAGCAAACAATTCTTCTCCATCAAGTACAAGAGCAGTTGTGCATCACTTATGGAAATATGGCTTTTGTTTTAATGCGGGCATGATCACTAACTATGCAGTCGGAATCTGGGATTTTAACTGGACCATTACATTTTAGTGCAGATCCCTTCTGGGTTTTTTTTGTGTGAATCAGTGCCTCAGCACACACTTGGGAGATCAGTGCCATAAGATAATGTTTTGTTAAAACATCTCTGAAAAAATGTCATGTCACTTTAAAGGATTATATACCAGTTTTACTAACAAATTACTACAATTTTACAAATTTAAACATTTTTGTAACCTGCATAACTTGTTCTTCTATAGCAACAGTTCTTGCCTTCCTCTTTTCTCATTCAGTTTACCAGATCCAGAACAGACACATTTTATGTGGGGTTTTAGCAAGGTAAGTCAAAATACTAAGTTTGTGTTTTAATTTAAGATATTTCTCCGCAAAAATTAGTTGAGCTATTCTGACGTAATTTGTGTTACAGGCACCAAACTGAGTTTCTCTTTGTTTATTGATTTGTTTTCTTCTTTGGTAGTGTAAAATTTGTTAAAGTTCAGAGTTTAAGTTGGGACCTACTTAACAGCAACAGTTAATGCACATGTATTAAAGACATTGAAACATATAAGCACATTCTAGATCTGTAGCATTTTGCCTTTTCTTCTCTTGGAGGGAACAGTAAACTGATGACTGCTTGGAAACTATAGTGGGGTATAATGGGAACAACCCAGGGGTATGAGCCAAGCATGTTTCCAGTTGTCAGCCTGTAAAGCAACCCTTTTAAAGCCACTGACCTCCCTGCCACAGGGTTGTTTGGAAGTTGCTGGCTGGTTTTTATCATGCTTGAGACTCCATTTGGCAACGTTGAGAATTTATTCCAGATGTTTTTTTTTTCCTATGCATCAAAATGACTCTAGACTTGGTGGCTCGACAAAGCACAAACATAAAGTAAATATTGCACCTCTCTCTTCTTTTTGTCCTCCAAGGATTTTGGTACGAGTGGTACCAGAGTTGCAGTATTGTATACCAGAAGTCATGAAATTCAGAAAGCTGTGAATCAACTGGCTGTCTTCCATAGCTGTCCTGGACCTGTTCAGCATGTTCTCAGTCAGTTCCTTAGGGACACAGGTTAGCCTCAGGGACTAGAAATGTTTACATTGAACTGTTTTATTTTTCCATTGCAGGTGGAAATAAAACAGAATTATATTTTTCTTGCTTTGATAGATTGGTTAGATTATGTGTTTTTTCCCGCCAACAAAAAGCGACATGAAGAAGCACAGAATATTCTTGTGGATGGGCTTGCAGATGTTGGAATACCTGTGCTCAAAAGTCCAGGAGGACTCTATGTGTGGGCAGACTTCAGAAAAGTATGCAAGAAGTTTGAAAAGGGGTAGGAATGTAAAAGTTGGAAATGTAAATATTACTTGTGCGTGTTGTTACACACTTTAGTATCAGGTCCTGGAAAATCATTTCAATGAATTTATGCACTTGTTCAACCTTCAATAAAAAAATATTTTCTTCTTTTAGTTCTTAGGATCACAGGCATTTGATGCTGAGCTTGAATTATGGCAGAAGCTTCTTGATAAAAAATTCCTGATTAGTCCTGGAAAAGCTTTTTATTGTTATGAACCTGGATGGTTTAGACTGTTTATCTCTGATTCTGTAGATAAGATTTACTTGTGTAAGTGGTTTTTACTTCTAATATGGCATGTAGTAGCACACAAGTTTTCAGAAACATTAACATTATAAATACTGAGTTCAAACCTAATTATTCTCTCTCAGCTTGTGAGAGACATTTTTAGAGTTTGTATGAACTGAGAAATATTAGATTGGCCCAGAGCATTGGTTACAAAGCACTTATGTTGGATTATGTTAAACCTCTAAAGCTTTCAGAATTTAATTTTAAAATTTATTTTTACTCTATCAGAAGTAAGGAACCAAATTTTATGTGAAAGAATTTTTACTCTTTCAAATTATGCTTTATAGCATGCGGGAATTCTCCACCATCCCTCAATTTTATGTGGCTCATGCTGGATATGAAAAATGTATCCATCTCTTATGCTGTAAAATACTTAGCCTTGAATGGATGCTTTATCTTGTTGGCAAAGGGGACGTTTGTGAAGTAATGGGAGCATATAGAGTCAGAGAAAAATGTAGATTGAAAGGGAACTCTTAGGTCATCTAGTACAGCTTCCTGCTTGAGGCAGGGCTGGTCTCTAAGTCAGAGAACAGGTTGCTTGACTTGTTCAGTCAAGTTTTGAGACTGTCTAAAGACGGAGATTACGCAACCTCCCTGAGGAACCCGTTTCAGTGTTTAATCACTCTCGTGGTGACTTTTTTGTTTCCATACGTCCAGTCAGGATTTCCCTCTGTATTTCCTTTCTACAGGTATTCAGAGACTTGAGCAAATGTTGCACAGGTATGCTGCTGAACCAGTCACAAACAACACATCTTCCACTGAAGATGCTTTATGCAATCCAGAAAAAGATTCTTCAGGCAAACCTGCAAATACACCAGGAGATGTGCCCCAGCTAAAAAATATACTTGTTTATTAAAATCATGTATGCATTTAATGACTTGATATAATTTAGCATGCTTATGTTTACTAAAGGTGTGTATGACTTTAGTATTTTTGGCTGTAACCTTGCATAACACTCTCACTTCACTGTGACCTGGCATTAATAATCTTGCAAGTGGACTTGCTAAAGTTGAATTTTAAGGAAAATGGACCTCCTGGATATTGTGAAATTAGCCCCTGTTAAACACAGCACTTGGTTTTACTCCATTTCAAGTGTGCTATGTGTCAGTAAAATCAGTGAGTCCTAATAATATATACTTGCACAGTTGTTGAATTATGAAATTTTGAAAACACTGGTAAAATGGTTGTGCATATTACTATATATTATGGACTGTATATTTTAATCAGAATACTGAAAGTACTGAATCAGGTGATATTCAAATTTTGCTAACCTTTTGTAGCTGGCAAAATGTTTTTGTATATTCATGAAATCTCTCTAAACATACATCTCAAACATTTTATACACCTTTCTGTATATGCATACTAAGTGAGTACTTTCTGAGAAAGCATTTAGAGTTTTGACTCCTGGGCTCCATTTCAGATTATTTTTGTGTGCCTGTATTCGTTGGATAGTGTTTTCATACATTAACTATAAAAAACCCTTGGAGGTCTGTAATGTATACTCATTTGGCAGAGTTTTGTGGGGATTTTTTGCTTTGTTTTTGATTTTTTGGGGTTTTTTTAAGTATTACTTTAAATATATATTTAAACTGTATTTAAATAAAAATATTTAAAGTATTATTTTAAAGACTTAATTCACTATTTGCTCCATTATTTAGGTTTGGTGAGAGAAAACTAGACTTGCAAAATTAACAGACTGCTGCTGTAGAGGCTCAGTAGGAGGATTGTCTCACTGTGGATCCCTAATAAACTTGGAATTTGTGCTCCTGATAGTAACATGGCCTTTGACCCATTTTAAGCAGCATCTAAACTTGGCAACCTTACGTTGTTCAGGCTGATAACATAAAGACAAATAATCTGCTGTGCAGCAATTTTTAAAGCTCATAGAATCATGGAATAGTTGAGGCTGGAAGGCACCTCTGCAGATCATATAGTTCAACACCCCTGCGTGGGGCAGAGTCAGCCAAAGCAGGTTGACCAGGACTGGGTCCAGTTGGGTTTTGAGTATCTCCAAGGATGGAGACTCCACAACCTCTCTCAGCAGCTTGCTCCAGAGTCCTATCACTCTTTTTTACTAAAAAGTTGTTTCTTATGTTTAAACGGCATTTCCTTTTCTCATTTTGTGCCCATTGCCTCTTGTCCTGTCACTGAATACCCAGAAAAGCCTGGCTCCATCTTCCTTACACCCTCTTGTCCAGCATTTATACGCACTGGTAAGATTCCCCCTGAGCCTTCTCTATTCCAGGCTGAACAGTCCCAGTTCTCACCTTGTTGTACTTCAGATGCTCCAGCCCCTTAACCATTGTTGAGGCCCTTGGCTGGACTTGTTCCAGTATGTCCATGTCTGTCTTGTACTGGAGAGCCCAGAACGCTGGGCCCCAGCACTCCAGATGTGTCACGCTAGCGCTGTGTAGAGAGGCCTGTGTTGTTTAATGTACTCATCTGATCTTGACAGGGAGTGAGGAGTGAAACAGCACCAACAGGAAAAAAAGCTAATGAGTAAGCTTTTCAGACTGTAAAAACAAAGGCTGGTAATAAAACACTACGGAAGACCTTCACAAAACTTGCTGACTGCACTTGGCAGATGAAATTTACTGTAGGTGAAAGAAAAGGAAAAGTGATATGATAGGGTCTAATGATCATTACTCTTCAGTAATGATCCCCCAAGAAACACCAGCTTGTTGTTAAGAGCAATTCGAATGTTAGAAACTATTAGAGAAGAAATAGAAAAGACTTCAGGAAGTATCCTGTCATTATAAAAAAGTCCGTATAAAAAAGCACACACTCCTGCATGTGTGCTGTTGAAGGTTACGTGCAGTTTAGGTCCCCTTGCATCAAAAAGGATACAGCGGAACAAGAGTGAAAGGCATGGTCTGTAGTGACAACAATGGGTGCTGCTCGCAGTCAGTCAGACCAAGGAGTGGTCGGCGCACTGACAAGACCATAGCACAGGCGGCTCCTCAACAGAGGGCCCTGCGCTCTGCAAGAGGAGGATGGCCACAAGCCAGCACATCACACCTGCCATTCCTTTATGGCATTCGTGTGAGTGTGTGAAACCAATTTGTTAAATAGATTTTTTCCCTAGATCTCGCAGTGGGTTTTGTTACACTAAATTTCTACAAGAAACATTGTTACTTGTTACTTGTTTCTACCTTGAAGTACTGCAATGAGTTGGTCAAAAATATTGTTGGTCACTAAAAGCTGAGGTGAACTTGCCAGTTCCTTTTCTGACACTATCAACTTATTCAGGGTGAGCTGTAGTTCATTACAAACAGTTTAAGCTTGACTTGAAAGCCTACAAGAAGAAGTATGTTGCAATATACATTCCTGCCGTTATCCCATAGTACTTGTTTCTGTTTCTAGCCTTACATGGAAAAGTTAAGTTTCAACATACCATTTCCACTTATCTCACCAAGGGAGCAATTAAGCCACAGTCAGGATCTGCAAACTCTGCAAGTACAAAGCAGTTGCTTTTGGTTTTGTTTTGTCCAACAATAAATGCAGCACCTACTTCCATTCCCTCGGCAGTTCATGATCAGCTTCTCATGAGGAAGGAAGGGGGACAAATCTTTTATCTTGCCTAGCAGCGGTCTATTACTAAGCAGTTTAGAAACAAAGATCTAAGAGTCAACCAGGAGTTATTAGGATGAGCACCATGAGAAACTGTTGATCCTCCTGACACAAAATTCTTGATTTGTCTCACACACTGTACGACCGTCCCACTCTTGGTTGTAAGCAAAAGATGAACATAGGTAAGTTTTTCAATAAACTTTACTACCTGATATTTGCTTATAACCTTTGATATTCTGTTGAATGTGTATTTAATTTTTAAACACTTACGCCATGACTACTTTGTGCAGTCAGACTTTACAGCTAGTTCATGCATCCCGCACTGAACTGATAGGGCACAGAGACCACCAAGATCTCACAGATCAGGCCTTGTTTCTTGAGAAATATTGACAAAGCTTTCCCTTGGCCATTCCTTCTGCTGTCTTCGGTTGATTCTTGTTTTAAAGTTAATAGTCACTAACTTCTTTGGTGACATTTTGGAAGGTGAGAAATTTGTGGAAAAAACAACCCAGCGCAGGACAACGATCAGTCCGATAGAAGTTGAGTCAGCAAGACCCTTGGCGGAAGAAGCACCTCACCAAAAGATGAGAGAGGGAAGATCTCCTGACATTCTACCTCCGTATGCAGGATGAAAAAAAATCCCGGTCATCTTTAAACAAGCAAAACGACATTTTCACTCTGCCATGTTCTGACTCCTTGAGGAGAGGTAACTGGAAAATTCCATATGTGAATTCCCTTAATTTGGGAAATAGATACTCTCGAGAAAGGCACACTGATTAACAGGACAGGGTATCTTTTCTTTAATTCTTAAAACCTACTGAAATCTAGGTTTGGGAGAGAAGAGGTTCCAAAATTCTGCTTACGTATTTCAGATTCATTGACACAAGCAGCCTTAGAGTGTGATCCAAATGTGATCTTACCAGAAAGAAAAGGATCATTGACTGTGTAGGATACTACATACATTCGAAAGGATTATCAGAGTCTGACCTTCTGATGACAAAAATAAACATTCCTACTGATGTCCCCTAGAGAAATATTTGTGTTTGTTAAGGAAAAAAATCGTGTGTTTTGAACTTGGATCGAGTTAACAGAGCTGGTTTACAGCAAGGCATATTATATTGACAAAGGCAGAAAGGTGATGATCTTCAGGAAAGTGGACACAAGGACCATGAACACAGATTGTGCAGGAGGGCAGCAGATACTTCTGAAAGTAGCTTTGCCCTTAAAGAAAACCTAAACTGCTTCCTGAGAAAAGAACACTCCTGCTGTGTTCTCCCTAAATTAAAGAGTTCAGAAGATTTTGAAGGATCCCAAATTGCCATATGTAAGCAAATTGATGCCTGGGTTTACTGTTCTGAGTCAGCTAGAGGAGCAAGTCCCAGCACAGTATAATCTTGATGTTTTCAGGTAAAAACAACGTTAATATCCACAGCTAGATTCCAATTATACTTCTGTTTCATTAAACAGCCCTCAAAGAACTTCAGTTTCATCAAGATGCATGAGCCACTGGGAGATGTTGTCTGTGAAGCAGTTGTTATTGCCACTGAAGAGACTGAAGTTGTCAAGTTACCAAAGACAAATAACCTCGCTGAAGCTGTAAGCCAAATGCAAGAATAAAGGAGTCAGTCAGCAAGCAGATGTCCCCCAAGAGCCAGCATTAGAATCGCCAACTAGAAGGGCTGAACCAAGAAACTCATGTAATCTTCCTGAAGGTAAGAGTGATTGTGTGGGTGAGAGAGAGAGAGAATCGCCAAATACAAAATTCTGTTGTCAATGATTGCAAGATTCTGTGGCGGGGAGCATCCAAAAATAAGTATTAACAACTATTAACTATTGTAAAAGTATTTCTGCTTGGGACATCACATTCTTCTTTCATAATTTTGGAGATGTACTCTGTTAGCTAAGAGATGTACCATTTCTATCTGTGTGGTAATAGATTAAAATTATAATTTATTTGTCTGATCTTTCTAATTCAATAACTGTAAAAAGCAGTTGAAACTACGGTACTACATCTATTAATATTTCTGTTTTCAGTTCTGTAAGGCCATTAAGGCCTTTGTTAATCATAATATACAATGTATCACCAACCACAATAAATGTGATCTTTGTTTCTTGTATAATATTCATTGTAAAGTTGAAGACTGCATTACCTGAAGTTGAAGGCTGCATTACCTCAAAGCAAAGCTAGGACTGGATACCTACAGCTAAGTCTAAACTGTAGCTCCTGGTTTTTGTGTTCATCCAGCCTTTGCCAGAATGAATGGGATTGTCATGTGGCATGGCAAAGTAGCTCAGGCACAGCAGCAAGAGGAGAACCTAACCACATTTTAGAAGGAGCCCAAGGAGCCACACACTTATTTATCAGTTGTGTTTGCATAATAGTCATGTTTTCCCAGAGGAGGGTAGCATTCCCCTCCCAACAAAACCATTGCCCAAATGCAAACCATTCTCCAGCATGTATTGTTTTGGCACAGGAAATTTCAAGTGGTTGTAAGGGCCGCTCCTCCCACAAATTTCCCACCCCTACCCAGATTTACTCGAGCCTGATTCTGAGGGGTTTTTATTATGAATTGTGATCCATTTGGTGTATAGATTTCCCATATCTCTCTGTGTATTACCCAACCCCATATGCACTAACCCCCAACCCTGTTTGTTAAAGTTGTGCATTGGTCCATGTCTCATTTCCCATCCCCTTTACTCAAAACCAGCAAATCCCCTTTGAACATCCTTCCCCAAAAGCAGTCTATGTATCCGTAAAAGCCAGTCAGGTTTGTATGTCGCATGGCAAGTTGTGACCCCGTATTTCTAGTGGCCACAGATATAGAGTGATGACTCGTACAATATGCAAAACATGTTGTCTGGTTTAACACCAGCTGGCAACTAAGCCCCACACAGCCACTCGCTCACTCCCCCACGGTGGGATGGGGGAGAGAATCAGAAGAGTAAAAGTGAGAAAACTCATGGGTTGAGATAAAGACAGTTTAATAGATAAAGCAAAAGCCGCACATGCAAGCAAAGCAAAACAAGGAATTCATTCACTCCTTCCCACCAGCAGGCAGGTGTTCAGCCATCTCCAGGAAAGCAGGGCTCCATCACGCATAACGGTTACTTGGGAAGACAAACACCATCACTTCGAATGTCCCCCCCTCCCTTCTTCTTCCCCCAGCTTTATAAGCTGAGCATGATGTCATATGGTATGGAATATCCCTTTGGTCAGTTGGGGTCAGCTGTCCCAGCTGTGACCCCTCCCAACTTCTTGTGCACCCCCAGCCTGCTCGCTGGTGGGGTGGTGTGAGAAGCAGAAAAGGCCTTGGCTCTGTGTAAGCACTGCTCAGCAGTAACAAAAACATCCCTGTGTTATCAACACTGTTTTCAGCACGAATCCCAAACATAGCCCCATACCAGCTACTGTGAAGAAAATTAACTCTACCCCAGCCAAAACTAGCACAGATGTTCATTGAGGGCTAATTGTACTTGTATACAAGCAGCATCCCATGTTAGATTATCTAGGGTCATACAGATAGTCTGCATGAATTCTTTTGTGACTTTAATTGATTCAGTTCCCAGAGTTGCCACCAACATGTCCATGAATTTCAATACTTGTTTGGAGGCTAATCCCCCTTTTGTTAACCGCTTGGAGGTGATTTGCATGTGCAGATGCATCTGCTATTTTTTTTTCATGTTCCACACCCCAAAAACTGTATTCCTGGCATCCCATAAAGGGCCGAAAAATTCCTATTTTGTCATTTAACCTCTTTGGCATGATTAATTCCCTTTGTGGTGAATAAATCTGGCCATGTCCACCATGCTCTACACTGAAAAGGCAGCAACTTGCATACTCCAAGGCTATTTCTTATATCATGTAGACTCCACTGATGGTGTTTCCTAATTCTTCTGAGTCCCTTATAGGTGTAGTAAGTTTATTCCAAGTGTTGGCCTCCTCCTCTCCCCACTGCCAGTTTCCTGTACTTCGCAACAAATTTTGCAGGGGATTTGCTATAGCACTGTAATCTAATATAGCACTGGTATAAATTCCTTACAAACCCTACAAACTCTAAAAATCTCTGCAAAGTTTTCCTATCAATAGCAGGGGTTAAATGCGTGAATAATTTCCCCACTGGAGGTAATTCCCCACCAAGTAGGACCTAGCTTGGTACCTAGATATTCCACCTTCGTGTAACAGGTTGTGCTTTGGCACTATTTACTTTAAGACCCATCTTCTCTACAACTTCAAGAACTTGTTTAGTACGTTCCAAACGTGCTTCTCTTGTTTCTGCCATAATTAAAAGAGCATCAACGTACTGGGCCCACCACTTGTCCTTGGTGTTCAACGCCTTTAGCACTTCCTTTAATTTCTGATGGAAAACAGACAGGGAGTTATGAAAGCCTTGCGGTAATTGTGTCTGAAAACACTGTTCTCCTTCCCAAGTGAATGCAGTTTTCCTTTGGGTGTCCCCCTCCTTCAACAGGATAGACCAAAACTCATTGCAAAAGTCCAATACTGAAAACCACTTATACCTTTGTGGCACCTTTGCATTAATTTCAGGGAGGCAGGCTCCAGCGGGGCTAAGGCAGGTGTGACCCAATTCACCACACAATAGTCAATAATAAGGTGCCAAGTCCCATTCAGTTTTCTAACTAGCCACACTGGTGCATGAAGTGCCCCCCTTTTTGATGTTGCCTTGATCACGTAATATCCAGATGATGATCTGTATGTCTTCCCTTACTTCTTTTGGGATTGGGTATTGTTATTGAGATAGTTAACAAAAGATTTAATAAGAAGATACAAGGTGACAGGACAGGCTGCGGTAACCAGACACAGGGCTCAGCCAGACAAGCACACTGACTGGCTCCATCAAGATTTCTGTCCACAAGCTTGTTCCCTTCCTTTTCCTCATCACCCCAATTTTGCAAAGCCTTTAGTCAGGCAATTTTACTTCAAACAGTCTCATGCTCCACATATCCTTACAGGGGACTCATCACAGGTGCTGGCAGAAAAGATTATGGAAGAAATAGGCAAAATGAGCAGTAGTAAGTCACCTGAATACATGACAGTATTAAGTCAGAAGTACTGAAGGAACCTACCAATGTAACAATGCAACGTTTCTCTTAAAGTCAGGTGGGTGGCAGCATGGCAAATATGATGCCAACTTAGTAAGCTACTCTCAGAGAAGTCTTGGGGTACTACAGATCATAAGCTCAGTGTCTGCATGGACAAATTAATAGAAAGTACCAAAAGAAGAGGTATATTAACAAGTAGTATATATTGCGGGAGGGGAATTCTGCCTCACAAACTTACTGGCATTTTTGAAGGCCTCAACAGACCTATGGACAAGGGGAATCTGATTGCTGGGGAAATCTATTTTGCTAGATTTCCAAAAAACTTTTGAGAAAGAGATTCACCAAAGGCTCTGATGGAAACAAAGCGACCATTGGATAAGAGGGTAAGTCCTGTCATGATTAAGTGTTTAAAAGATGGAAAAAACAAAGAGTTTGAGTGAATGATTAGTGCTGAAAGTGGGGGAAAGCCATTGATGAGTCAGGATTGCAAGGACCTTCTTCCATGGCCTGTGGTGTTTAACATATTCAAAATGATCTTGACAGGGAGTGAAGAGTGAAACGGCAACAACAACAAAAAAAACCTAATGACCTCTTTGCATAAACCTTCTCATCTTCAGCACACAAGCTCCAGAAGGCATCAGAGACGATCACAGGCACAGACTTTTGAAATATAGGCAGCATAAATCACCCTATATACCATCACCAGTTTAAAAAGTTACTGTTCAGCACTGTTGCTTGTCTGTTACTGTTCATCAATGATCTTTGATATTTCAATTCATCACTGTGTGTTCTTGGCCCTCTGGGAATTGCAGATGTAAAGAGACCTGAGTTTGAGGAGCATGCAAAGAAAGCCGAGGGAAACAGCACTGAGAGAAATGGGGATGGGGTCATTTTTATTCATTGACACTGGCAATCCTGTTGTGCTCAATGGACATGCTGAAACGTGTATTTTGCAGTCCCATACAATGTTGTGACTACTGCTTTGTCTTTTCCCAGGACCAGGGTATTACAGCAGCTGGAGAGCTATTGCTGGCTTTTGCTTATGAAAGTACCCAGAAGTGATGCACCAAACTGCTGGTTCAGATAAATGTTATGAACTGAGAGGTTATTAACAGTACCACCTGGGTCCTCTACCAGAGTGGATCAGGTTAGTATTTTTCTACTTCTCTTCCTACATCTTTTTTGGTTTTCTTGGTTGGTAGGATTATGGCATGAGAAGGAAATTAATCTCATTTCTTTCCACTTCCTAGTCACATCTTCCATGCTCCTTCTTCTTCACTGAAGGCTGGAATTGCAATCTGAAGGTAATAAATAGATATATACCTAGCCCTGTGTGCTGAAAACCATAAAGTTCTACTTACTGATTTTTAGGTTTTTCATTGTCCCCCAGCCAGTGCTTCGAGTTGAAATGATCTATGCCGGTCTATCGCACCAATCATAACCAGTTTAGCTTCTCTGCAAGTTCAGGGCTCCACATGTTCAGTTAGCTCTCATTGCTACACTTGGTGAGGTGCTGAGCATAAAAGAAAGAAAACATAACAGCTAGGGGCTCTTGGGCAGGGAGAGGAGGGGAGGGAAAAGAGAAGCTGCTCTTTCTAAGGCAGGATCTATTAACTGGGTCCCAAGTCTGGCTTCTACTCTGTAGTGACCTCAGATCCTGCCCACCCAAGACTGTCCATACTGGCCCAGGTAGCTCTGCTTATCATGGTCAGGTGTTGGAAGGAGATGCAGAGACACAGAAAAAGCATCAGAACTAAAAAAGACTTTGTTAGAATGTAAAACCCACAGGTATGCCAATATGCTGCTTATCAAAAAGCTCCTAGGCATAAATTAAAACCCGGAAAATTAAATAAATTCAATTCTGGAAAAGCATGGCCTTGTGATTTTCCCCTTGATCCAGCCTTCTAATACAAATCTCCAAATCTTCAATGATACTCACTCAGGCAAATTAGAGGTTAAAAATCATTTAATATACACCTGAAGTGTGTTTTTGATGTGCCTACAAACACATGACAAATACCTGAGGAAAAAAGAGTGTTTGTATATTTACATGACTTACAAGTGTATCTCTAAAATGAGTCATTTCTCCATTTCAGCCACGAAGGCTTTGTGCAACTAAGACTCCATTTCAAGAATATAAACATATCTTGAATAAATAATTGAATATTTAGTGGACAGTCTTTACACATATGACATTTGAATGTTTTGCTTTCAGCAATTAAAGCTCTTACTTGTCATTTGCTATATTTATTTGAGCTATCAGTCACTAAAAAAGTCGTTTGCTTTTTTCCCCTTTTTTCTTAACTCAGATGAGTACTGCTATTATTATCATGTGTACAATTGCTAACCATATTACTTCAATTAATGCCTCTTATACCTTAATAGAGGTAAGTATATTGCTGAAGTCCATGATTTTTAATTTTCAAGCTCTTTTATTTCTCCTATAGAGATACAGAAGTGAAAATTCTCCTCAGTCAAGACGTAGTTTTAAAAAGCAATGTCTGCATTATTTCTGTCATGGAAGCTTTTTCCTGTTCTGCAAGGCAAATGTTCTTGGATAATATTGATTTCCTACAACTACAAAATGGCCATTTTTCTTCCTGCAGGCAGATGGAACTGCAATGTATGCATCAGGGCATACATCAATGCATGTTCTATGCATTACTCAGTATACTATATATAAGTATATATATAGTATATATATACTCAGGACATATATACTATAAAATACTGTGTATTTTAGCTCTTAGCTACATGTTCCATCTTTAGAACTAAAATTGCTTTAACAAAAACGTCTGTTGCCTGGTCACAAAGCTCTGAAGCTTAACACAAGGCCATAAATTCAGTAGTAGTGTATCTACTCACAGTCCAATGATGCAAGAATGAAACCTACTTAAATTTTGGCATGGGGGATACCGAACAAGAAAAAATAATGGGTGAGCTCAGCTCCCTCAGTTGCAGGGCATCCCAGCCTGTCTCCGTGGGATCCTGTGATATCCCTTGTGCTGTTGAGTCCATTTTGCAGGTCTTCCTTTTACCCTTCATTTTCCTAATGGGAGGAATTTTCAGAGATGTCCTCAGAGGTCCCATTCTTTCAGCTCTGCCCATAAGAAGCTGTCTGGAGACTCAGTCATTCTTCCCATGTTACTGGTTGACATTCCGGACACGCAAAACCAAGACAGTGCAATTGTTCAAATACCTATAAATAAAGTTAGAATGCTTTAATAACAGACATTGCTGTTACGATTTTAATGACAGCTTTGTATCTGTTTTATTGATTGACTCAATTTCTACTAGTTCTGTTTGCATCTCCAAAACTAGCAATGCTCACAATAAAAACATAAAATAAAATTGAGCAGTCTGTGCTGGAAACTGTTAAACTACCAGGACTGATCCCACTCTCCCACGAAACTCTGTCCCAGCTTCATTTTTCTGTCCACGCTTCATTCTTCTGTCCACGCTTCACTCTTCTGTCCACAGGTTTGTTATACTAAGGGCAAGAGAAGTAAAACCATATAAGTGGAATGTATTGTATATCAAAATGGGTTTTCCTCATGAACATATTACCATTTTTCTGTTCCTTTCTTAGATCCTCTCTTGGAAATGTTGATGAGTATCAATAAGAAGGCAGCAGTAGCTGGAAGTCAGTTTAAGAAGTTAACAAAAACAGAATTGGAAACCAATCAAATACATTTTATGGAATTATTCAGCTTATTAACAGACCAGGAAAAGAAGCAAAAGCTTAAGTCAGCTGCAGTAATTTCAGGATTTATCTTTATGCATGCCACTGATGTTAGTTTATTAACCACCATCCCGAAGAACACGTAATTTTGGGGGTTCAAAATGCGTTGGCCAACTGCAGGTAAAGAGAGTCTTTCTGTGCTTGGTGTCCTCAGGAAACCCTGACAAGCATGACCACATCAACCATGAACCACAATCAGCATTCTGTTGATTATTAGGGCAATCGTCTGCATCCTTACAAATTCATACATAGTGGTTTACTTGATGTGCACTTATTAGATATACTGAGTTAGCCTGTACTGTACAGCACCTGTACTCACTCTATCTGTCAGGGGTAGTGTCAGTAGCTTCATATCACACTGCAGCAAACAAAATAAAAATGTTTAAATGCAGAGCTCCTTTTCTGTATTAGGGAGTCTGGCAAAAAGTTTTAGAAGACAAGTTTTATGTTTAATCAGCTGATGAGTAGTGGGGTTTTTTTCTGTGATTTTTTCCTATTTCATTCCCTAATGAATGGCAAGACCAGACAGCTGAAAAGGTATTTAAAGTTCCTGTGGGTTGTCTTATAAGAAAAACTGATGAGTCTTGCATCTTCCCAAGCCACATAGTTATCTATCACAGTTAGGTAAGTAACAGAACTGAAGCGGATTCACATTTGTTTTACATTACCTACTACATCATTTGATAGCTTTGTTTTTGTCTTGCAGTTCTTTTTGCCTTTTTTTTTTTAATCTAATCAGAATACAACTTTCTTAAATTTAGTGCTGCTGGTGATTCAAATGTAGTGAAGGATGACATTTTTATTTGATTCTGGCTTTCATTTTACGGTGGCAATGTTCACAGTTCTTTTTCTTACAGAAGTTCCAGGTTACATATCCTCTACCTGGAGCTCTGCTCTTTGCTACTGTAAGTAGAACATTTATACGGTATACTTTTTTTCATAAGACATTATCTTGCTCCAAACTCTTTTCTTTTGCTTAAGCTTTCAAACTACATGTCTAACGCAAGCCTGCAGTCAGTCCCCTCTCTCAGTATGACCCGCTGTTTGACATGGGAAGGTGCGGAGACCTGCGTATCAGCAGGTCATTCTGTGAAACAAACCTCAAATCATGAACTATACATTGATATTTCTCTAAGTTGTCCCTTTTATATTACAATTTATTGACAAATAAGGCAAATGGCAAGCAAGTACTTTTCATTTGGTGTAAATTGTAGAAACTCAAAAAAGCAAAACTGAATGTAAGCACTGTTTTCTTCCCTCTTCCTACAACGATTTGACCAGGAAAGCAGCTGAGCTTGGAAGTCAGCCCACAGAAGAGCAAAGCTCCATGGATTATGCCGAGGCAGCACAGGGACTTTACAGTG
>VYZW01031279.1:2943-23391 GCA_013401315.1 Balaeniceps rex | reverse complement strand
GAACGGGCGGGCTGTTGGGCGCCGCAGCCCGGGGGACTGGCCCGGGAATAACCCACCCGGAGGGGACGGAGCGCGGGGGTGGGCGTCTGCCGAAGGGAACGGGGGGTCGAGACGTGGCCCGGCTGCCTCCAAATGCGGCGCAGCTGTGAGTGCGAAGGCGTTTGAGAAGGGAGCCTGCGGCCGGCGCAGGCTGCGGGCCGGCGGGATCCGGGCCTGCCTTCCCCGGGCGGCGGCGGCGGGGGGCGGCCGNCGGCGGGAGGCGGCCGGAGCTCCCAGCCCCGCGGGATGCCTTTGAGCGTGGCACGCTCCGCGCGGCAGGCACCTTTAGGATGACTCCTTCCCCTCCCCCTCCCTGGCCTTTGCTTTCGGGGGGTTGGGGGGGAGCGTGCCTGTGTGCCTTCTGCTGGGAGGGGGAGGGGGGCACGCGTGATGCCGCGGCTCACAGCGCGTGGATGATCCTTTAACAGACCCCTGGCACGCGACACGTGGGGATTGCACGGGACGGTTCCCAGAGCCGTAGCCGGTACATGTGTTGCAGGCTTCGGGGTTTCTTCGGCCTTTGGGGGTGGAGGCTTTGCGGTTATTCCGGTGTACCGTGGAGCTCGGCGCTCCGGTGGAAGCGCGGTACGCCCAGAAATGAAGCCCCGAGGGGTTCGAGTGTATAAGGGCGTCAGTAGGGTTTCTGGTGAAGGAAGGGGCGAGAGATTCTAGTGCAATTTTTGCGCGTCAAGCTCGGTAGCTTTTATCGGGAGCCCTGGGAAGACGTGGCTGTTCGTGGAAAGCAGCGCTGCGAGCACGCTTAAGGAGTCGGAAGATGTTGGGAGCGAAAGGGGATGCGCTCATTGGAGAGGAGGCCTGGGGCTAACCCGAAAGTTATTTATTAAACCCAGCGATATTTGACCCGAACGCCTCCGTCTCACGCCTCCTTCGGAAGCGGGTCCGGGGTGGCGGGGCCGGAGGGGCGGTGGGAGTCCCCGGCGCGGCCTGCGCTGTTCCCCTGCCGGGTGCTGAACCCGCGCCGGCGCCGGCGCCGGGGCTGAGAGGGGTGCGGCGCGGGCAGGAGTTCAGCCCTTCCTGCGAAGCGTTTCGCTGCAAGGTTATTTTGACAGTAAACCTCTAATGTCATAGAAGTGGAAATCCTTCGCGTTGCTTTCAAATTTCAGGCAGTCGTATCTGCAATAAGAACAGAGCCGGTCTGACCAGATGCAGAAGTCAAATTGGGGGAGTTTGTAGCTTTTGTTTCTGAAAGCTAGAATGTGTGTTCAATTACATATTATTGTAAAAGTTAAAGTGAGAAGGAGGTGTCTGCTAACAGAATGCTCTTTGCATATTTCGTACAACTTCATGTTCTGTAACTTGGATTATTATTTTCTGTTGATCAGTGGGTTGTAATAATTTTCACCTATAAATGTTCCCAGAATGCAGTACCACATACATATGGTGTTACGATAATTTAAATAAGGATTAAGTCCCACAATAGATTCAGATAATCTTTCATACTCTTAACTTTGTGTCATAATTTGCGATTCCATTGAGAAGGGCATGTGGCCTGATTTTAATTTTTTGTTTTTAAAGGGAAAGCAAAAGGCATAAGTGAACAGAACAGTTTTAACCCTTTTCCCCTTAATGCCATTGTTTTGAATTGCAGGCTGAAAAAATTTGCAAGGAATTATTTTGCCATTTTGAAAGGGAACACTTTGGTTTCTAACAATTTTCCTAGCCCCTTTTTTGTGTGTGTTTGTAGACATGAAATAAAATATATTTGGGCAAACTTAATTATTTTCCACTCTGGCATTTCCTTTAACCCCTGAAAGAGAATATGTGTACTTTGGACCCCCTAGTTGTTTCTGCTGTTTCAGCTGTGGAAAGACAGCAGATTTAAAAAGTCACTCTTCAGAATTTTTGTCACAGAAATGAACTAATAATTGCTTCTTGGCTAGTGTATGAAGGAGTAAGTGTAGGAATGGAAAGGTTAGGTATGAGCACTATTTTTTGGTTTAATCATTTAGAATAGCTCAGTGATCAGAAATTGGATAATTAACATAACATGACTTCTTCAGCTTTTCTAATTAAGATCATAGCCATATGGTTTTTTTGTTAGCAGTATATACTTGTGGGCTTATCAGCACAGGCAGATAGATTTATGTTCCTATTAGACCTGCTATACTCAGTTTAGAAAGTACCATTGTTGCACCTTATGGTAGTATTCAGATGGAATTTAAATTTACTTAGGAGTAACTTCTTGGAATTAATTTGGAGTGAAGTTGTATGTTTATTTTTAAATGAGAACATAAAAAAATTATTTGGGCATGTTGTTAGTGTTGTCTGCTCTTGCGACTGATGCACATGGCTCCAGAGAATATTAATACAAAGTGAATAATGTTTGTTGTATACCTTAGTTTCATTGCATTCAATTTTGCTTTGAGTAAGTTATTGTATTTAGTTTTGCTTAGTAGACCTTCGTGTTTGTGTGTGTATTGCTAGTTTCCTATCTAGAAACAAACGCATATTTCTTCACTAGTGACAAATTAAGACAGGTACAATGGATTAGAGAAATAGAAAGTTTGCTTATTGTTTAGCCAAAGTAACTTATTGTGTTCAAATGCAAAATTATGCAGAATGCAGCAACTTGTTTTTTTTTTTTTTTTAAAAGAATACTTGTTAACTTCTCTTATATCCAAACTGCCAAGGTCTTTTAGCTAAGAGTCAATGAGAAGAATGGAGTCCATAATTAGGACATTTTCTCAATGTGAAAGAACTGTCTTCCTGAAATCTGGAAAAGTACTTTGGTGTATACGGCATCTGCTGACTTGCAGATATCATTCATGTTTATTTTTGAGTCTCTATACAGCAAGTTGTAGAGTTAAGCTTAATTACTGAAACAGGAGGAAACAGAAACAATGATGGATTACAAAACTGTGAAACTTGTTGTAAACTAGAGGGTTATGTCTTAGGTAAATAGGAAGTCTCCCTAGTTTGTGGATAGAAAACTGAATTCTAATCTTTATGCATTATCATTTCAAGACATTTTGCAACATGTGAAAAGAGTGCAACCATATTCACATGTTATATTCAGCCCCAGTGTTAATTAAGTGGTTGGATTAAAGATACTGCTCGCTTAAGTTCCAAACCTAGGTTTTCCCTCTTCTATCATTGATCCATAGTGCAGGCACATGAACTAATAATAGAGTTTCAGTGTGATGTTGTCATGAGGTTACCCTTATGGTAAAATACGTTTTAAAAGGACCGTGATGCTAACTGTCAGATTGGGAGATTTTTGCGATGGAGAATGAGATAGCAGAGTTGGGCTAACAATGGCCAAAGCTTTGTCATTTAAGTGTTCCAGATGTCTTCGTTTAAAAAAGAAATGCACACAGAGAAACAAGAAATGGGGGGTAGATAAACAAGTAAAAAAGAGGAAAAATGTCTACATTTATGGTAAAGGTTGGATTATATGCATGCTCTGTCTGCAGCGTTGTGCACCAGTGCTTTGTTAGTAAAATACAAATCTTGATGTGGAATTATTCTGGTTGCCCCTTGCAAGCCTTTCATGTTTGGGATATCTCTAACAGAATGGTTGTTAATCAGTTACCATTGGTGTCAGGCCAATGAACCTGGATTAGTAAGTACAGAGTTTTGTAATGCTGAAGTTGGCTAGAAAAGGGAAGAAAACGTGTGCGGTGCCCACAGTTGAATCAATATTAGGTCATCCTTCACTGATGGTGACATTGGTAAAAGTCAAATAATCTGTGACCTTTCTTGTTATGTGAGGGTCTAAGCAGACCCTTGACTAGAACCGTCCAGAGAGATCTAAACAATGTTGCCATCTCACTAGCCTGGTGGAAAAAAGAGGCTCTGGTTCTCTCTGGTTGCTCTTTTATTTTGTCCTTCTTCCTCTCCATCCCCATTTTCTTCTTATTTACCTCTCTTCTTGTTTTCTGTCCAGTAAGCATCTAGTGTAGCTGGTCAAAACTTGATGTTTTGTTACATGTTTTTTTCAGAAAATTCCTGATAAAAATTTGTCAAATTTGGGGTTGGCTGGTAAAGCTTCATTCAGTGTTTGTCTGCTCTTGAGGTAGGTCTGTGAGAAAGAGTCATCACCAGAGACAAATAGCATTTTCTGTCTTTGCTCCTCTTTTTGTAGTGTTTCTTGCTTGTTTAAAAAAAATAATCTCAGACTAACTTTCTTTTTCAGGATAGTTTTACTATATTGCGTATTGCTTAAAAAGTGGTGATACAGCTGTTCACCTTTATGAAACATTTTTACAATTAAAGTGAGTAAGGGGTTTTGGCAAAATGCAACCCTTCACTAGTGATTTCTTCTTCAGGTGCTTTGTTCTTCCTTTCTTCCTCTAAGTAAAGAGTAAAACATTTTGAATAATCGTTGTTGTCATGGGCCTACGCAATAAGGCAGACAAAGGTTTCTGAATGCATAACCTCAGACCTTGTTTAGCCTCTTAATACTGCAGTGTGAAAGATCACACTAGCATCTTTAAGTGTCTGAGACCATTTAGTTTGTTGAAATAACACAGCATGTACACATTGTGTCAGAATTTATCACTGAAGCAAGCATTCTTCTCAGATAGCGAGGGCGTTGTCTGCTTCAGAACATCATCCAAACAAAGAGACTACCTGGGCAGATCTGAAATGCACTGATGTAAAAGTTTTGTAAACATTATCTTTGAGAAATGTGGTGAACAAAATAGTTGGTGTGTCACAACTTGTTGGTCAGACAGTTTTAGAAATATATATGCTGTTGGTTTTCTAACTAAAAAGCCATATGCCTCTCTCCTACTTTATGAGGTACCTTCTCATGACTTTTGTCTAAGACTCTTCATTAATACCATGCAAGTTGCAAGATCTGTTATCGGTGGTGATGCTATTCATATTTTGGACGTGCATTGGAAGTTATGGTAAAATTTCTTATAGAGGTGTGGGTGGGAGGGTAAGGACTGACATTAAGTTTGCTAGGACTTATTGTCAAATTGCCCTAATTGTCTAAATTGAAGTTGGTTAGGTTTTTGCTTGTGATCTGCCTTTCTCTCAAAAACTACATCTTATTGGGCACTCATCTTCAAAACATAGATTCAAGTCAGTAGCTTTTCCTAGGAGTTTTCTTCCAAAAGCTTAGTTCAGCGAATGAATTCTAGAAGTAGAGAAATGCTGTACTTCCATTAAGAATAAAACATTCTAGACTCTGAGCAACATTGATTTTCATCTTTCCCCAGGCTGTCATAATGTTAAGTTTATCCATAGAAACTAGGAGATCTCCCTCTTTGCTGTTTGTAGCCATTAAGTCTTCACGAAAGCATTTCTTTCTGATTTTTGATGTGGCTATGATGATCAGCTTTTATGTCTAGTGAATGTGATCTGTACAATTGTCCAGTTTCCTTTTTATAGTTTAACAGTGCTGAATAGGAACCTTCACCTTTTATAGTTAAAGAGGAAGCAAGTCCTGGATTTTTTTGCTCTGTTTTTTAATGTGCACTGTGGAAAAAAAATTGGGGACTAGAATCTCACTGATAAAGCAGACTCTGTTACTTACAGTTTAATTTGCTTGCTATGATACTATTTCTTTTGAACTGAAAGAAGTGGAAACACTGAAGTTAAAACTATGTGAAGCAAGAGATTATCTCCCAACTAGACGCAGATGTTTTAATTAATACCTACTTATGTAAGAAATGGCCACTGTTCTTATAGAGCACGGGTGAGAAGTCTTGTCTAATCAGTGTTTCTTGATTTGGCGTTTACTTACCCAAACACGGTTGAAAGACTTCCATCCTTACCCACGCTCCATGTCTGTAGTTCATATTTAGCAGTACAGAGCTTATCCAGTACGTTACGCTTTCATTTACTTTTCTANGAATAATAAAAAAAAATATTTGTCCCCTTTTCCAGTACTGTGGGAAAACTTTCTGTGCTGCTTACCTTACAAATTAGTGATCGTGGATTTCAGGAGAACTAACTTAGTTCTGGGATAACCTTTAGTTGGTTTTCTGGCTTCGTTAACTGGACAATAACAGAATATATGATCATCAGTCCATGCTTTGGAGGGTCTAGCATACAAAAGCCTGATATGCAGACACAGAATTTCTCACCTTTAATGTTGATTTAGCCATGTCTGTCTGTCTGTTTGCTTGTCTGTTTTTTCAAGTAAGAGAGTAGAGCATCTTTGTTGAGAGGTACTTTTGTATCATATTAGGATTTCACCCATTTTCTGAAAATGTCTATCTTGAAATTTATAACACTTTAAAAGCAAAGAAGTTTGCTGTGCAGTGCCTTTGTGAAGTGAAAGTTAAGATTTCCACTTTGCTTTTTCAGTTGTTCAAGCTGAAAAAAGTTTATTTTGAATATGTAGGAAAATATTTTTTTTTATTATTCCGATGGTTGAAACAGTTTTGCTGCTAGGGTTTAAAAAAATTTGTTTTGGAGATAAGCAAGTATACTTTTTGTTGTCTGCAATTCGTGAAATTGATATTATGCAACAGGAGGACATGATAACTAAAAATGAGAACAAATTTTAGCTGTTGTTGGAATATTTATAAGGTCTCAAAGTGCAGATTAAATAAAAGAAATAATTTACATTCATATGTTAGTATGCAACTCTTTTCCTCTTGTATTGAAATGGTCTTATATTAGTAGTCTTGCATTCTTGAAAGTTTAGGAGAATGCCTGAAAAAGCAGTTCTTGGAGAATAGGAGCGTAATAAACAACCATATGGGAAATGAGTAGGTAACAGCCTTTTTTATGTGGGATGTTTTTAATTAATAAAAAAGTAGCATAGCCTTTTAGCTTGTTTCTTTTTTTTTTTTTAATCACAGAACAATTGAGAAAAGTAAGTTGAAGTTTCCAAGGACCGATAATTGCATAAAAAATTGCTTGGGAAAAATAGGCTTAATTAGGCAGTTATCTTAGAAAATCTCATTTTGCAAGTAAGAGATTTGTATTTGATGTTTTGTTTACTTGTTTTCATACTAATTTACTGAGGCCTATTTTATGCCTAACTTACTTGTCAAGTGCAAAAAAAAATTAGCATAAACCCTCAAGAATAATCTTCTATGTACATTTTGCAAAATCCTGCAAAACAGGGCTACATCCTACTATGACAAGGTGGGTAAATGATATTAACGGTATTTTGTAAGGAATAAAATGCATTGTCTGTTCCTTGTACTATGAGATAAATAGCAAAACTTCCACTGGTTGACTTCACTGATTTGGTGAATATGTATTACAAAATCTGTTTTTGAGCAGGTTTTTTTGTTTGTTTTGAGAGTGTTTTTTGATGTATACCAAGACCTGAAAGAACTGACTCAATGTTAATTTAGCTCCATATGCAAGTGAGTTACCTAGAACAGTAATCTTTAATAGTTTTGTATTTAATATGACACTTCATTCTGTATTCAACATACAAATTGTATTAGTAGACCAATACAGTAATATGTTAAGTATTGCATACGTATTTAGGACTGCAACTACAGAAATACATGTTTCTGAGATATACTTTTTTCCTTTTCTAATTAAATTAAATCACTACACTCTACTATTGTGTAGTAGAGTAAGGAACCAGAATGCATGTGGGCTTTGAACTATAATATATTTGGGGCTTTTGAGTACTTACTGTGTGGTTATGAAATTCTTAGTTTTCTTCATTGTACTGTATATTGTAGGGAATTTCAAATCTATGTGGAATATTTTTCATTCGAAAAATCTTTCATGTATTTATTTTGGTGGTTTTCCTCTATATCATATGTGACTTTTGAGACCTAAAAGTGGGAAGTAGAAATTTAAGTATATGGTGTGTTTTTGTTTGGTTGTTTTTTGCTCGTGCTTTGGTTTTGGGGGGGTTTTGGGGGTTTGTTGTTTTTTTGTTGTTGTTTTGTTTTTTTTTTTTTTAAAATGTATGCTGTGGGGGATTTAAATTCATACCGAAATCTAGGAAATGAGCTGTTATTCAGAATCATTTTATGGGAAGCTGTATGGTTGAAGAACAATATGCATTCTTCAGGAATTAAAATGAATTGCAGTGAACTATCCTGCAGGTCTAACTCGGAAGGGGAAGGTTCCTAGGATCTCTGCAAATGACGGAATAGGCAGATTGCCATTTAAAAAAAATAACACCCTCTTTTCTCTTAGCAAGCTGCTTTTAATGCGCTGGGATAGGCTGTTTAGGGAGGGATTGGTAGCAAGGCCTGAGATGAAGTCTGTAAAGCCTTCATCCAGTAACTCTTGAAGAGACACTGAATGTGGTACTAGTTAAGAATTTGGCAAACCGATACAGTTCTACTCTGCTTTTTCTTACCCCTTCCTGAAACAATTTTCATGGGATTATGAAGACAGACGAGACTGTAAAAGAGAAGACGTTGGTGTCGGGCAGGTATGTATCCTTTTACCTAGGTACTTGCAAATCTTGTCTTAGGAAAGTTTGGGTGGCAGTGTATGTTTCTAGAAGAAGAAAATTTCCAGGAATTCAAATAGATATTAGGTAGTTTCCCACTGACATGGTTCTTTTGTATGCTGTAGAGTAGTGGCATAGCAGTATAGACGGTGAGAAGCCAAAGGCTTACTATGTACTCCCTGTCAGAATTTTCATCTCAGAAATAAAATCAGGAGAAAGCGGCAAGATGCTTAAAAGTAGGCACATATCTGGTGAGAAAAATGCCTGTTGTTTTCAGAAAAAGCAGAAAAAACAAAGATTAAAGGGAATAGGTACTTCTCATTTCCTCTTTTTTTAGCTTCATTTTCCTTTTTAGTTGTCTGAATACTCAAGGGGAGACACTAAATAAGCCTACAGTAAATCAAGGATCCTCATAATCGGCTTCCTTGGAAAAATAAGCTGTAAATTAAGCATACTGAGGAAAAATGTTGTGAAACATATCTTTAAAAGATAGTGCAGGGACAAAATGTTTCTGTAGATAATACTCAGAAAACTCCCGAGATGCTGGGAAAAAGTCACAACAGATGCTCGTATGTATGTAACTCCCCCTGATTAGAACTTCAGCTTTGCTGTTATGCTCTGATTTAATACTTTAAGAAAATCTAGAGAATATTTTAGAACAAATGGTATATAAAGCAGAGGTTTTGGGGAATGTTTTTGTAATCTCCAGGTTTTCCTCCTACTGTCATTACGATGTCCTGAAAGAATTCCTTCTCAGATAGTCACTCTAGTGATGTTCCTTTGCCTTGATAGATGTATATAGTAGATCAGTGAGGTGTAATTCCCTAGCTACTAGATTTAGCTAAATCTAAATGAAAGTAGTTCTAGTTAGTGTAAAATATACTTGATGGTAGGCTTTTTTAATGATCACTTTAATAGAACAGACTGAAAAGTCTGGGGGGGAGGATTTCCTTCCCTCCCAACTTCCCATTGTGAGGGATTCCAGACCGTTCTGGACATGTAGACATTTGTTCTGGCATTTATTTAGCAAAATAAAGAAGAAACTGGTAAAAGGTGTGTAGAATAAACCAGGAGACTTAAGAGGGTGTTGAGATTTTTGAGAGAAATCTTATAACTCTTTCAAGTAAACGTGACTACGGGGTAGCACTATATGGCATAGTTCTTTGGACAGAAGGCAAGGCACAGAGCTTCAAGAAGTTGGGAATGGTCATGTTAGTAAGATGTATATGGTTCAAGTTGGGTATATTTAAACTGCTCCAGAATCTATTGCTATTCTGACATAATTTTTTTTTAGGAACACGCTCTGTTCCACAGTAGGGAGGTAAGCTGTAAAACCTTAAGGTCTGATCTTGCCAGTTAAACTCCAGCGGGGTAAGAATTAAAACTATTACTAGCATCTCCAATGTGCAGGACCTTATCTGAGTGAGACTCAGGTGTTTTTTCTAAGCATCGAAGATCAAAATGGAAACTCTAAAGTTCATGTTAAAAGCAACTGCTGAAAAAAGCAACTGCTGAAGAATTTCCTGTGATTGTTAAGCTTCAAGGATGCTCACCTGCCTGTTCCTATTTCTTTATTCCAAAGGGTATAGCTCTAGTTTGTGCACAATGGTTTCACTACATGACTTTTCTCTTTAGCTTGGCAGTTGAGCAGAGAAAATTAGTGGAAATACTAGTTGTCATTTCACCATTGTTTTGTCAGAAAAGGGTTCAAGTAGACTTTTTTTGAGTGCTTTGAAGAACAGAACATCTTTCTGGAAAAGGCATCTGAGGCAAATTTCTGTATAGCATTAAACTGGGACATCATGGATTATCCTTAATATTAGAAAAATCTCTTAATTCCTTGATAGCATGTCTTATATTTGGTTATTGTTATGTGTAAGATGCTGTGAGGACTCATCAAATCATAAGGGAGATTTTAGATGTGAAATAGTAATAATTTTCAGTATTTCTTACCAGAATAGTAGCAGCTTCTGGTACTCTCCCCAGTAATTTTAGCAAGTCTTCATAATCAGATTATTCCTTTTTCTGCACTGAACAAACACCTGCTAAAAATGTTCTACCTGTACTTCACCCTCTAGAAAGTAAATTCAGCTGTGCATATGAAAAATATGCAGACAAAAAAACACTTTAAAATGAATGGTTGAGATCTCATTAGCTTCTAGAAAGTATCTAACAATTAGGGCACATTCAAGAGCTTCCTCTATGCTTAAGATATTGTGAAAACATCAGCCTGGAGCCATTTGAGGCAGTAGCAAAATATATGTTATAATTTATTCAAAGCATAAATTTAAACTTAACCCCCTAGATGCTGACATTCCAAGTAGCAGCCATTGCAGGAAACAACAGGCAGATGCAGAAATTCTTTATATTTGGTTAATTAATTTATATAAATTAATTCCGCAACCATAAGTAGACAATTTTTTTTAAAAATCTTTGCTTTCGTGTTGTACCTACATGAGTCTTTTGACTGTAATTCAGTAAGTTAACTTACCTTTTGTGATTTCATTCAATTTAAGTAAAGTCTATGTTAGCAAGTAGTGCAGCCTAAGAGACGCAGATTTGTAGAGCAAACCACTTAGTATTGGGGGCTTCGTATCCACACTGTTCATGGTGTTTTGCTTCGCACTAGCTCAAAACCCATGGAGTGAACTCTAAGTAACGGTTGGAGTGCATTAGGTGCACTCTTGGACTACATCTCATTTAGTTTTGTCCGAAATGAGTTCAGCATTGGTTCACACTGCAGAGAAGGATCAAAGCACAAAAATATGGTGAATGGGGACTGTCAGGAGATAGCCTGAAAGCCACACTCTTGAACCAAACAGAAACACTAGTATAGACACACTATTTTTTGCCTCCACAGATTTGTGTGTGCCTCCTACAATTGTTGTGCATGCCAGGTCTTCCAGTGGGTAATGCTGAGGAGACTTTCCTGATGGTGGAAAGTGTCTGGAAAGATACCGGCTCTTGGACTGTTCCTGTGCATTTTTGAGGGTGATGTGAGTGAGGGCATATCCTTTGAATCTTTGGATGCTCTGGAGAAAGTACCTAAAGAGGTGTGAGAAATGCCTTTTGTTAACTAGCCTTGAAATTACTCTTAACTTAAGCTAGCCAAAAGTAAAATTCAGTAGTAAGTAAAAGTATTTCAAACATCCAAAATAAGCCACACAATTACAAATTTTTATAAAAGCTATAGATGAAGAAGTGACAGAAAACACATGTTTACACTAATGCTTAGTCTGAACAGGCCCTCCCTGTGCCTAGCTGACTTGTCTGTTAGGCATGCAGCACTTCGTCAGGGATTTTATCTTCCTGCATTGACTACATCTCAAGCTGCGTTATTCAGAGATAATTTTCTTCTGGTGTACCATGCAGTCTGCTATAACTGGTCACCGCTTTAGAGCCCAACAGGACTCTGTCCAGGTTTAATCATATGCCCCATGGAATTTTGGGCATGGTTCTATCATCACTGCTGCTTGTTGACTCCCATGCTTCGCTGTGCTGGCATAACCTGTTGTGTGGCTGTGCAGGCGGGGAACCAAAACAGCTGAAACTTAACCTGCCAGAAAAAAGGGATCCTTTCCAGCCAAATCAGCTGTGTGATCTGGTTCAGCACTGAGCTCTGCAGACTTCTGCTCCAGTAGGTGAATGGTGAGCAAGGCTGGCAATTTTTTACCTCTACTGTCAAATTTTTTAGACGACTCCTTTCTTTTGTACTCTTCTATCCTGCCATTTTTACTGTGTGCAAAACAAATTTAACTGACTAACCTAATGGAAAACCACTCTTCTTTTTGAGAGATTAGTTTTCTGCAGCCTGAACAAATTGAATCAACTCAGTGAGGGACCTCAGGAGTGCCAGTGTGAGGGAGGGTCTGGATTGCACAGGTGGGATAGGTAAGGGTGGAAGATGGGGCTTCTGCTTTCTGACAACAGCTCAAACAGATGTAATCATGTGTTGGTTTTGTGTAGTTCACTTGCATTAATTCAGAAGGTAGTCTTGACACTGCTTTTTCTAAGTGCTGTCTCCTTTCTTGCAAGTGTTGCTTTGTCAGGCCAGGTATCCTCTCAGTGGTATTTGCTAGCTTGTCCTGATTGACAGGCAAAGACACTGCCTCCACTGAATAACAAGCAGGAAAAAAACAGTGAAGGGAGGGAAGGATTTGCCCATTATAGGAAATTATTTTGAGGAGGGGGTAAATCAAGATATATTTTCCCATTTTGTATGTAAACTTATTTGATTCATATGAGTAGTAGCTAGGTGAGTATGAAGGCATTTGTGCTTAACAAAGAGCTGAACATTTGGTAACTTGCGTATGTTAGGTAACTAGAAAAGCTGAACATTAGACTTAGATAGCCACATTATATAAATCAAAACCATATCATAAAGTATAGCTTCTAGCAAAGAATGTAGAGACTGGTTATACAAATGAGTTAGTGGAAAGCAGACTAGCTAAACAGGGAAAATGATTTGTGTGCTTAAGGATTATGCCACTGTAGGTGTCTTCAAGCATCCCATGCACTAGAAAACTTTAACACATCATTTAACAAGGGCAAAATTAGGAAACTGTTTTTGTAAAAAGAATAGAGAAATAAACCAAATATACCAAATGCATGTAATCCCACCAGTCTCTCTGTAAAAATCCCTTGCTGAGCCTTACTCAAAATTGACAGTATTGAATCTTTTAGTAAGTATTTATGATAGATTTGTCTTTTACTCCTTTTTATTAATGGTGAAATTAATCCCATCTAGAGAAGTAATCCTGTCCATGAGCTCTCATTTATCCCAGCAAAATTGTTCATATACATGGTGAACGAAATGTGAACTGATCCAGATGATACTATTTTGCCAAGCTAGTTTTCAGTCCATTTCTCTCGGTTTACTATGAGTAGGTGCTTGTGCCCACACAGTAGAGATAGGAATAAGATGCTGCCAGTAGAAAGAAGGTGGGATTTTGTCTTTTGTTAATAATGCATAAGAAAAAACTGGTCTTTGGCCAAGGCATTAGTGCCCCATGTTCTTAGGGAATATACTGTTGTCAGGCCCTCAAAACTTGTTGTCATGGTTTAGCCCCAGTCAGCAACCAAGCACCACACAGCTGCTCGCTCACCCTCCCCGCCCCGGTGGGATGGGGGAGAGAATCGGAAGGGCAAGAGTAAGAAAACTCACGGGTTGAGATAAGAACAGTTTAATAATTGAAATAAAATAATAATAATAGTAATAATAATAATAATAATTGCAATGAAAAGGAGAACAAGAGAGACAAACAAAACCCAGGGAAAAGAAAACAACTGATGCAACCCCTCACCACCTGCCGACCGACACCCAGCCGGTCCCCGAGCAGTGATCGCTGCCCCCCAGCCAACTCCCCTCAATTTATATACTGAGCATGACATCATATGGTATGGAATAGCCCTTTGGTCAGTTTGGATCAACTATCTTGGGCTGTGACCCCTCCCAGCTTCTTGTGAACCTGGCAGAGCATGGGAAGCTGAAAAAGAAAGTCCTTGACTAATCTAAGCACTACTTAGCAACAACTAAAACATCAGTGTGTTATCAGCATTCTTCTCATACTAAATCCAAAACACAGCACTATGCCAGCTACTAGGAAGAAAAGTAACTCTAACCCAGCCAAAACCAGGACACTTGTATTACTACTGCAGTGCACTTTTATCAAACTTCAGTTGGAAAAATCAGAAGTTACACTCTTGTAAAAAGACCGAATGGATATGATCACATCTGGTAGTGTTGTGCACCACCTGTGTCCACTGATTGCTATTTGAGAGTCAGTGACCTGAGGCTACATACAGTGGCCCAAAACTCAGTTGCCTTCTATTCACTTAATCATGCTCACAGAAGCATATGCTGTTTGTTTGTGGGATGTTTCTCTTTTTCTTGGAGACTAGATGATTGGCTTCCTGTTTTTGAAGTGATTGTACTACTTCTGGTGATGTCTGTTTGATCTGTGAATCTGTTCCTGCTTTACTAATGTCTTCTTTCAGGAGAACATTAGATTTCATTTGTTTTTGTTACTTTTCTTTATTAACCTGTATAGAACTATTGGGTATTTGGTGAGGTTTCAAAATTTAATTATGGCTCCTATTACAACTGATATAAAAAAGAAAAGTTTTGAAAAAAGGAGGGGGGGAGAAAAAAAAAGTACTCCCAAGATTTTCAGCAGTTCCTCTTTCCCTTCACCTCCTCACCATTAAGCAAAATGCTTGAGCATGCTACTTTCTTAGTGCTTGCAAGAGAATAAAGCATTAAAAAAATAAACTTAGCTCTTCTTTAAAAACAATGGAAGATAAAGAAATAAGGCCAACAGATTCCTTTGCTGTCATCTTCTTCCATGTCTGACTTTTCGTCTTTGCATTTGGTTTGAATTGTGCTGGCTATATACTAGAAATGGCTTTTCAGTGCTTCTCTGCTATTTTTGTATTGAAAATACTTTTCAGTTACTGTTATTTCTGTTCCTGTGTAAGTCCTGTTCTTTGTGAATTGACAAAGGCATACTTCCTTTGGGACTGACAGTAATATCTTTTGTTGCCTGTAACGTGACAAGTAATACTGAAATCTTTCTTAGTGGTGGTGTTTACTTTTTTAAATTTTTTTTTTCCTTTGGGTTTATGTGCCTTGATACAGAGTTTGTTGATTGAATATATCATATATCTTATACAGATTATTTTTGGTGTTAGGTGAAAAAGTCAACCTCTTGAATGCAACTAGATTGAGAGTTTTCTTACAGAAGTTCTACTAAATGTCAAGTGCTTGTTTTCTTGGAACTTTTTTGTTTGGAACTGCTATGAGTTGATGTCTCCTGGAATCTTAGGATTTCAGTATCAGGTCAATATTCATAATTACCTTTCTCTCTCTTTTTTTTTTTTTTTAAATCTGACAGATTACAAGGCATCTCTTCCGCTTTGCCTTGCATTCCTGAATGACTTCTTAGGCAACTTAATGATATACTTTTATTTCCCCTATTCCATCTTTCCTTTCTTGGTATAGCTCTGAGAAGAATGTGTTTTCCATATGTAACTGGTTGTAAACTTTATCATTTTTGACCATGATGTTAATGTTGATTCTTTCAAGACTTCATTTTTTTTTCCTGTATTTCTTTCATTTTGCAGCCAGTGAACTTGCAAGTAATCTGTTGTCCAGGAGGATGTATCTGGAGCATGTACAGCTTTAATGCAATACAGAGGAAGTCACTGAAAGAAATCACTGAAGGTGATTGTGGAGGGCTGACCCAGTCCAGCAGCTAAGACTCCACCCAGATGCTTGCTCACTGCCCCCAAGTGGGATGTTGGATGGAAGGAGAAGGGCAAAAGTGAGAAAACTCGTGGTTGAGATAAAGACAGTTTTATAAGTGAAGCAAAGCTGTGTGTGCCTTACTGAGGTCAAGGTAGACAATATCCACTGCTCTCCCCTCATCTACCAAGCCAGTCATTTCCTTGTAGAAAGTAGATTTTGTTAGGCTGGGCTCTGTGTTCTGCTGCATTTTTTTATCTACCTGTTAGTGAGACAGGTAGAAAAGTCTAGTTTGCCTTTGTATGGGGCCTTCTGCCAGAGAAAAAGCACCTATAAGAAATTTTATAGCTTGTTCCACTGATCTATCTGCCCCCTTTCTTCAGGAATACAGGCAGTTTACAGATCAGTGCAAGGAAGCAATGTCCCACTGTATGGCTTTACCATAGATTCTGGTACACGACCTGTAGGATGAGGAAAGACTTATAAACATCGATTGTCTGTTTACATTGTTGGCTAATTGTTTTCCTACGACTGGTGAATAGCATTTTTACTTCTCCCATGTGTTAGCTTTTTATAGCTGTTTAGGAGCCTTTGGAGATTCATCTCCTTTTCTTGTCCCTTCAATGGAATCGGAAATGGAAATTCAGCTTCCATACTTTCAAGGAGCTTCCTTCATAGGAAAAAAACAAACAAAACAACCTATACATTTTAACTCTGTTAGTTCCATTTAAGTCAATGTAATACATCTGTAATGTTCCTCTGAGCTGTTACACAGCTATCTAATGTCAATTACTGTGCATTGATGGTGCATCTTAAGATGCAGACTGGGTTTTTAACCATGTTATGTGAATGTAATTGAAGAAAATCCTTTTATTGGGTGCCCAGATGAGATCATTTGAGTAAGGGCTTGGTTTAAAGATGTTTAAAGCTCGCAGTACTGCATGGCTTGTCACTGTTCTGTGATTTATTCTATATTGGATGTAATTTCAGATATTGGATTGTGACTGATAGCATTGCTCACTGTGTAAATCTGTGTGAAGTTCCTTCTGCCAGCGTACATTATTTTTTTATTTATACATTTTGCAGATTTCTTTTATTAACTTATTTCTTTTATTATTCTTAACTTACAATTTTCAGATAAAAAGAAAGTCCTGAAATTTACGTGCCAGATAGGCTACATGCTAAAAAAATTGCTTTTAAGTCTCTGAGGACAAGAACCAATACTAAACTGATATGTGAGGTTCTTGAATAAACTTGGATTCTTGTATTAGCTTGGATTCACTCTCGTGATTAGCTTTGGCTCCTCCAGCCTGACTTTTAAAATATGTCTTACTAGTAAAACACACTTGTTGGTTATTTAAGAATTACTTATAGAGCTGTTATAATGTAATATATAAGTTAGAGATCCCTAGAGGCCGTAGTCAATTTGAGTATTGAACACACGTAATAATTTTATTTCACTTCAGATTTTCTGTGTTGAAAGGAAGTGAGTGTTACTTTAGGATTTTTTTCTGTGCTTGAATATTGTTTCTTACTAAGCCTTTTCACATTAAGTAACCAGGATCAGATGTCTTGAAAGCATTACATGGACACAGCTTTGTCCTTTGCCTCATTCTCTTTGGTTCGTTAGTTTTTTAACAGAATACTTCAGTATAGAATTTGTTAGCTGAATAGCTAAAATTCTGTAGAAATAGTTTGTGGATTCTGTAGTAAACAAAGGTCTGTGTCAATTCACCAGTCTGTTCAAATTAGCTAATTCGGAGAAGTACAATTCTGCATATTAGAAGTATGTAATGTATATTTTTATTTATACTTTGCTCTAACAGAGTCAAGAGGCTTTTGATGTTCCTCATAGTCTGTCATGATCAATATCACCAAAGTTTTACCTTTCTGGATGAGGGCTAAAGTGCAGTCACTAAACTAAAGGACAGACTTGCAGTAAAAGCAGTATTCAAAGAGTAATAACTATATATTTCTTTGATAATTAAGCTTTGCAAACCTCTTAATTTACTGAGGCACTGCTAATACACTGGAAAGGACATAGGTGGAGTGATATATTTTGCCTTCCTGTTACATCTGAGGTTTTACTTCTGACTGCATCCCTCCTTGCTCCAGGGAATAAGAATTTGAGATGAGAAGTTGAAGATGCAAAGCACCATTACTAGTTTTAGCTTAATGTGGTATTTGAAAGCATATAGCAGTTTCTAAAAGAATGAACAAGTACTTCACAGTTAATTTATCATATTGGTCAACCTATGTGACCATTACCTTTCTTGTGTGTTTTAAGGGTGGATTGAAGATTTTTGAATATATTTTGGATGGAGGGAAAAAATAATACATGATCCAAAAGATGCAAGTTGGGAGAGGAAAAAAAAAAAAAAGCTGCAGTTGACACAAGAAGAAGGTTAGCGTTAACATGTCATGTGATGGTAGATTTCGGGGGCAGAGGAAGGTGTTGAGTCATTGTTTTAGACTTGTGAGGTGGATTTGCTAGAGTTTGTGTGTTCCAGAGGTCAGAGAATATTCTGTTGATCCAGTTCTGCAAATACTCATCTGGGCATATTATGTTTGTTCCAGTGAATGCTGCATTAAAAGTGGAAGAAGCTTTAAATATTCTTTAAAATGCAATGCATTGCCTTTATTCTCTCTGTGCAGCAGTGCTGTTAAGAGCTACGTCCCTAGCCATACACTTCTGAGATTAAAAAAGGTTCACGGCTGAAGAGGTGCCCAAATTCTAAGAAGTCTTGTATTTCTGAAGGGAGATATAAGTAGTCAATCAAACAAGTCTCTGTAACACTTTATAGGCTAGATTCAAAAAGAGACATAGATGTGGTGATGCTTCAGTATCTTAAAATTAGCAGTTTGGACCATGCAGTGGGAGGGAGGAGAACAGGGTTTTGAACTATTGTTGCGTTTTCTTTCCTGTTAGAGGGCAAGTAACAAGACAGAAAGAGTCCATGGAGCAGGGACTAGAATCTAGGTCTTCTCTTGCAGTTGAGTGCCCCAGATGTTAGGCTATGGTGTGGTCCTTGTTGCTGATTGTCCAGATGCCATAGCATTTTAATTCTTAACTGGGTAGTTACCTAGCTTTAGCAGATAAGAAGGTTGTCACCATCCAGCCTTTTAGTTTCTTAATTAAAGCACTCTTCTGGGAAATAAATGTGTGTGAATCCTCATAGGCTAACAGGGAATTAAACCCAAGTTCCTTGCTGTAATCCAGTATGGAGCTACAGGAAGAGTTCTGGGTTGGTAGTCCCAAGCCATTTGTAGACCCTCGTGCACCCTGCAGTGCTCTTGCACCCTGTGAAAGGATGGTGGTAGATACTGTGTGTGTGTGTTGCCTCAGGTGTAACCTCTGTGTTACCTTGCGTATGAGCCCCTTAGCATATGTCTTGGTGGAGCTTTAGTCTTCTGTAAAGTTTCCACCAGAAAAAATTAAGTGCATGTATTATCTCTATTTCTAGGGAAATCCTGTGGTGTTTGTTGGATTGCTTTGTATAGGACTTGAGGGCCTGAATTTTACTTGTACGCAAAAATGCATTTATTACATGCTACCATGGATTCAGAGGCCATGCAGATGAAGAGAAAATATCAAGAATGTTTATGAAGTATTTGAATACTGTAACAGCAGGAGCACTGTTTTTTGTTGCCATTTAAATGAAAATATCTTAGCATTCAGAAAGTTCTGGGAGGAGCCAGCCTGGAAGCTTTATTAGTACACCTGAAGAGATGAAGTTCCTGGACAACCAGGTTTTCCTTTCAGTTGTTTAAGTTAAATAATAACAAAGATTTTTTTAAAGAAAAGAAAAATAATTGCCTGTTTTACTTAGGAAGGTTTTGCTTCCATGGTTTCTCTGATGTAGTCTTGTTCCGTGTGTTCCCATAATAAAAGTGATTTGTGTAGGCCTTAAGATTGTAACAAGCAGGAAAAAAAGTTTGGGGGAGCTCTCCTTAGCCTTCTTCCCCAAACCCTTATTTACATGCCATATGATTAAAAAAAGAATAAAGAAATAAAATATGAAGTCTCTTCTCCTCACCTCAGTTTTTCACTTTACTTGATAAATAAATCCTTGGTGTAGTTCACTGCATTTTTTAATTAGCTACACTTACTATTTTCGCAATTATAATTTTGTATCTTAATTTTTTTGGTAGTGGCACTTCTATGCAAAATTGAAATTGAAGTTACTCAAAGTGATTGGTGTCAAGTTCTTTTTGTTTCTTCTTGAAAAAACACACTGTGTCTTTGTTTGCTGGATTTATTTGATCTGATAAGGAAAATGGTCCTGAAAAACCTAAGTGCTGATATGACCTTGCCCATATCTTAGCTAGCAGGTGCCTTTAGAATAAGACGGTACTGCATCATAATTTCCTGATGAGTTAAGCATCATGATGGCATGTGCTCCCACTCAGAATCTATTTTAAGAAATGACAGAAGCACTTTCTTATAATTAATCTTGTGCTCAGAAGTACTGGGTTGGAGTGAAGAAAGTCTATGAAGTAATGACGTTCTGGAGATCAAGAGAGAACTAATGGAAAAGTGACTATTTAATCAGTATAGTAAAAAAACTTAGCAGAAGAAAAGGAAAACGACTTAATCTCTGTTTTTCATATTTGTCTATACATCTGTTCATATAACAGATTTGTACAACAGAAGAAATNTTTGACACTGGTTTCAGTTAGTCAAGAAAATGTAGTTCATTTCAGGCACAGTGGTTGTAAGGGGCAAGTCTTAAGATGAAAACTCTTCGGTATGCTGCAAATACTGACCTACTCTGGACAAGTCTATATTTTCCCAGAATGTAAGGGTCCT
>VYZW01031276.1:42379-54435 GCA_013401315.1 Balaeniceps rex | reverse complement strand
GGGGGGGGCGGGGCAGCGGCTGGGCAGGGGCTGTGCACCGGGCAGGGGCCGGGCAGCGGCTGGGCAGCGTCTGTGCACCGGGCAGGAGCCGGGTACCGGGCAGGGGCCGGGGCGGCAGGGAGCGCAGCCCGGGGAAGCGCCGTCGGGGCCGCGCCGGTCCCAGCCCCGTCGCGCCGCCCGCTGCCCTCCCCTCCGGGAGCGCGTTCGCACTTACAGCGGGGAAACTGCCGAGAAAAGCGGAGAAAGAGGCAGAGGGAGGGCACAGCTCCGGCTTTTCACGGCCGGAGAAAGGACGGGATGGAGGGAAGTGGCGAGGGTATCAGCCGGCCGCACGGGAGAAATGTCTCCGCTCCCAAAAGCTGCCGTCAGGCTAATTATCAACTGGCAAACCCCAGCATATGCAGAATGAGCACAGCCCGGCGTGTGCGTGTGTGTGTGTGTGCGTGTGTGTCCCGCCGGCGATCCCCAGCCCGCTGAGCCCTCGCTGCTTTTCCCTCCCCGTCCCCAGGCACAGCCCGGCCATTGTCTCTGCCCGCAGCAGCAGGCGACAAAACATCTCTCCTCCCTGGCCAGCGAGGTCGGGGAATGTCGGGGATTTGGGGTTTTTTTCCCCCACCCTCCTTTTGAAGGGGATTTTTAAACCGCTGTGCATTTCACGGACACTCGTGTTTCTAGATTGCCGTGGGAGAGAAGTAGAGTTGGGGGAGCGGTTGGGTGGGATTTGGCTGAGAGCAGGGTTTACCCTAACTTGGGGGTGCGCTCCAAGTCATTTTGTAACGTGCAGCCTTAAAAAAAAAAAAATATTGTTGTTGGGTTTTCTTCTAAGAGCTGAAGCCCTCTAGATTTATCTTTTTTAAAAAAAAAAAGTGTTTCTCTCTCTTCTTTCCGATTTATAATTAACAAGAAGATGGTAGGGGCGTCTCAGCCACTTAAACTGAATCTGTTCTTAAAACAAAAGTGTGTGTGTGTGTGCGAGGGGGGGCGATCTGGGAAGTGTGAGTCTATTTAGGAAGGAACGTAAGTTGAACTTTAACAGAAATGGCAGACAGTCCAGTTGAACGGGTTCCTGCAACACCAGAAAGGTTTTATATCGCCCCTGGCTTTGCCTCGAAACTATAAATTTACTATCCTTTAAAATTCACTGTATACATTTTACATTTGGGTGAAAATCGGGATATGTACTTTTTTTTTTTCCATACCGGGCGGGAGGAACGGGATTCACAAAAAAAGTGGAGCTCAACTTAACGCGGATTCAAGTATTTATTTGGCTATTGCGAATAAATACGATCTGTAACATGCACCAGAAAGGCTGAATCTCCGCTGTAAATAGACATATATTATAGTGACTGCACATTTCTTCTTCCATTTCTTTAAAAAAAAAGTATTAGAAAAGCCTCTTTTTCCTCATTATTTGTAAAAAAAAAAAAAACTACAACAAAAGCACCAAAGGCAATCAATTCCTCGTATTAGGAATGTATAATTAAATGTAAAAAAAAAAAGGAAATATGTTTTTTTCTTCTTCTTCGCCTCTAGCATTGCTTCATCTCACTTCCTTGCTCCAGCTCAGCAGTGTCTCCTTTCCTCATCTTCCTCCGCTCGAGTTAATTGAAGTTATGCCTCTTCCTTGCTAAACTTTTTCCCCCCTCTCCCTCTCCCTCTCCCCAAACTCTGCCTCTGCCAGCCCCCCTCGTCTGATTACATCGAGTAATTCTCCACTGAATGAACGTCATTTACAATAGTAGGGGAGCTCTCGAGCTGGCTGCCAGCTTCACGCTCCATTTGGTCCTGCATTCTCCCTTTAAAGTAGTCGTGTAATATTAATAGTCATGAATATCAATTATTATGAGGCGGTGTAGAGAAGGAAAGGGAGGAAGGGGTAGCGGAGCAGTCTGAGCCTAGCCTTGGGTTGAAGAGGATTGTATTTGGGAGCTCAAAGGAAAAAAAAAAAAAGGAAAAAAAAAAAGGAAAAAAAAAACCAGAGAGGGAGGGGTAAATCATATATGTAGATAGAGGTTTCCAGGCTCGGTTTTGGGGGCATTGGTCTTTTTTTTTTTTTTTTTTTTTTTTTTTTTTTTTTTTTTTGTCTTTTTTTTTTTTTGATGGATAGACTTCGAAATATCTCAAGCTGTTCTCCTGTGTCCAACACGTCCCTTTGCAGATCTCCTTGATATTTTTCCCTCCAATTATTAGTATTATCACCATTATTTTATTTTTAGCTATCACAAGACTTTTTTTATTTCCAGATGTTAGTCCACACCTATTCCGCCATGGTGAGTTTGGATCCATGTTGTACTAGAATTGCATGTTCTCTCTCTCTCTCGATCTGTTGTGTCTCTCTCTCCCTCTCTCTCTCTTTTTAAACGCCTTTGGCTTGGTAATTTAGCACAATAATTGGAGGAGGCTTGCAGCTGCTTCTCCCTTTTTGCATTGTGTGTTCTCGATTTGAGCTAGGGGAGTTTGGGGGGGAGAGCAGGGGAAAAAAATAAACTTTTTCCCCTTTTTTTTTTTTTTTAAACCATGTGTGCCATTGCTTGTGGGGGTTTGAGCTCCACTTTGTGGAATAGATATTTTTCTTGTTTACTTTAGCCTCGTAGCTTCAGCGCGATGGAGTTGGACAAAACTCCTCTCCCACCTTTTCTCTGAAGCCTCCACACACTCCCCCCCCCACGTCCCCCCACACACCCCAAAGACTTTTCATTACAATTAACCCCCACCCTATTCTTCGGAATATAATATTGGAAAAGGAGACAAAAGACACTGGAAGTTGCTGCAGAAATCATAGCGACTGGATTTGTTCAATACCAATGTTTCATTTTTACTTTATTTGATTTTTTAATTTTTTTTTTTTTTTAGGGATGGACTCTCTTTATACAAAGAGACCCCGTGATTTTTGGTTTGGTTTTTTTTTTTTTTTTTTTTCCCAAGTCCTTTCTCGGACAACTTCTTACCTCGAAGTCCTCCGAGAAGTGCAACTTTCCTTTTGGTCTTTTCCACGTGAAGATGGGTTGGTGATTTTGAGTTTCAGGACTTCAGCAAAGGGAATAAACAGACGTTTGGAAACTTTAGGCAGGACAAGGGGTGGGTTGTTTGGAGACATGGGTGGTTTGAGGGTTCTTTTTTTATTATTATTTTTTTTTTCTTAACCCTTGGGTTTATTTTGGGGGGGCTGCTGGAGGGGGAATCACATTACTGGACTGAAGTCACAGATCATACACGCATATGGAGCACCAGTCCTACATTTTTAATTATGACATTTAGCATTTCTTCCCCCCCCCGCCTTTCTTCATAGTTATTGGGAATAGCCACGATCTGGGTGTGAAACGCTGCAACATTTCTAATCCGCGGCGGGGGAGGGGGGCATATCTGAACCCTCGTTTACGACCGTTTACATTTTTATTTTATTTTATTTTGGGGTGGGTTTGTGCTTCTTTTACCTTTCCCCCCCCAAAAAAGGTCCTCTTTTTTTGTCGTTTTTATTTCATTCCGCTTGTAGGACCGGCATGATGGAGTGCCCAGCCACAGTTCCAGGCTGTCCCAGCTGGGATCCGTCTCCCAGGGACCCTACTCCAGCGCTCCTCCGCTCTCTCACACCCCATCCTCGGATTTCCAGCCGCCTTATTTCCCACCCCCCTACCAGCCTCTTCCTTACCACCAAAGCCAGGACCCTTACTCCCATGTCAATGACCCCTACTCCCTAAACCCCTTGCATCAACCCCAGCAGCACCCCTGGGGACAGAGGCAGAGGCAAGAGGTGGGATCAGAAACCGGGTCACTGCTGCCACAGCCTCGGGCCGCCCTGCCCCAGCTCTCGGGACTGGACCCCAGGCGGGACTACCACTCAGTAAGGAGGCCAGATGTCCTTCTGCACTCAGCTCACCATGGCCTTGACTCCGGCATGGGGGACAGCCTTTCTCTGCATGGCATCGGACACCCAGGGATGGAGGAGGTCCAGGTAAGGCATGGCGTTTCTTTCTCCTGGGCAATGCAGATGCCTTCCAGGCTGGAGCCCCCATCCCTTGGCTAGAAATGATCAGTGAGGGTTCTACAGCAATACTGGTGTGGGTTACCATCCTTTTTCCACACTGGGATTATAATTGTGATACTCCCCCTCGCTCGTCTTTTCTTTTTTTTTAAAGAGGTGTTTTTTTCATCGCTGTCACGCACAGGCTCTGCTTTGTAAACCCTCCCCTACATGGCAAGCCAGCAGAGGCAGACATACTGCTCTAAATATTCCACGTGTTTCAAAAGCTGCTAGAGTTTAAGCCTGGCTTTTCAAATTCCAGCTATTTCCCATGCAATCTCAGCCTCCCACCCCCCAAAAATACAATTTCCTGCAGTTCAGAGATTTTGATGAAATTGTCAAATTACTACATTTTTCATCCGGGAGGGAGGAAAAATATAAACAAAACCCAAACCAAAAGCAATAACCGGTGATCAGGAACAAGCCATCACCCCTCCCCCCTTTTTTTTTTAAAGTATAGTTGGTAGGGTAGCACTGATTTTAAACAGTTTTATTCCCTCTTTTGGGTAACAAAGGAGTTACACCGGGCTCAAAGCACAGTATTTCCCAGCCTTCTCCCATCCCACGCGAAACTCATCATCACGTGTTATTTCCTAAAAACAGAAAGGCCCTTAACAGCTTCGGTGCTGGGGTGGTTTGCACCTTGATGGAGCAGGGCATGGCCAACCGGTGGGGACCCCCGAGCTGGAAACTGGAGCCTCCAGGGGCCAGGTCTTAAATTAGGCTTTTCTAGTCGGGATTTGGGGGTTCCCTTCCATTCCTTTTTTTCCCAAATTTATGTATCATACATATCATATGTACATATATATATATGTATATTTAGACTCGGGATAAATAAAGATATGGACCACTGGATGAGATACGGACTTCAAAGTTACAGAAAGGAAAAAAGAAAGGAGAAAAGAGGAGGCTGAGAAGGAAAAAAATAGCCTTGAAAAAGGATCCTGCTGAACGTTATAGGAATCAGTGGCAGAGAAGCAGAGGGTCTGTGTTGCATTGGCTGGAGGCTTGGCTTAGGGCTTCACGGAAAAATCTCCGAGCTTTTCTGGGGCGAGTTGCTTTAGAAATAGAAAGGTTTTTCTGGTTGGATTTGCTCCTGCCTCCGCGCTCGGTGGCCGTCGGGTCTCTGGTTTCTGCGGGTTTCCAAGCTGGGTTTGAGACCTGGGGGCAACCCCCGACCCCCACGGGCGCGATGCGCAGGTCTCGTCTCGCATTCCTGGCTCAAAGTGGCTTGCAGGTCAAGGCGAGTTTTACCTCTGTGAATGCAGGAAGGAGATCGCTCTCCTTCTTTCTCTTTACAACCGATAGACGTTAAGTACTGTTTGTGCTTTGATATTTACACTTTCCCCAAAGAAAAGCCGGTAATTGTTGTGCTCTTGTGAGAAAGAGAGGGAAGAGGGAAGGAAAGGGAAAGAGATAAAAAAGACCGAAGAAAAAGAAAAATATAAAAGGGAGAAAGAAGAAAATCTAGAGAAAGATAAAAGAAAGAGAGGGAAAGGAGGGAAAAAGAGAAGGGAGTGAGAAAGAAGGGAAGAAGAAATGGGAGAGGGAGAGAAAGAGAAGAGAGAAAGAGGGGGAGAAAGAGAGAGAAGGAAGGAAGAAAGAAAGAAAGAAAAGGAAAGAAGGAAAACTCCTGCTCAGCTCAAATAAAGCAGCTCTCCCTCCCTTTTCCAATAAAACATCCCTTCTGCGGGCAGGGCACAGCACTCACGGAAAGTGCCTCCCCCCGACGGCCCCGAGCGCGGCGGTGCGCCCCGCGGCCACCCGCGACCCGCTCACCCGGGCGGGCCGGGGCCGGGATGGGATGGGAATGGGCCGGGGGCAGACGAGGCTGTGGGCCAGTAGGGCTGGGGTGCTTGTTTTGGGGTGCTGAGGCGGCGGGAAATGAAACAGGCCCTTTATTTCTAAAAGTTTGGTCTCAGGCTGGGGGAGGAGGGGAAGAGGGAGAGGAGGGTAACCCAAGGAGAAACACGTGAAGGAAGAAGTGTCCAACTGCAAGTTAGCACAGGCAGGAGGGGAAGCAGCCCAGTACTCGCTCCTACCGTTCAGCTTTTTCTATTCTTGTCCCCCCACTAGTGACAGATGAAGTTGGGCAGTTTTCCACCCTGATTTTTAATATGGATTTATTCTAGATTCAAGGAATCCATTCTAGCTACAGGGATTCCTATTTAGGTGACATGTACTTATTATCCAAGAACACTAGAGAGAATTTCCAGGAAGGTTCTCAAATAGTTGTGGGTTTTTTTTCTTTTTTAGTGGTCTAAAAAGTTGAACTGATACCTAGGAATATAGTTGGATAAAGATGTGTCTCTTTGCTTTAGCTTATGCATGTCTGATCAAATACGTGCCGTGAGAATGGGTTGGGCTGACAAGGGAGAATGAGACAGAGAAAGAGAGTGCGTGACAGAAAGAAACAGTGGTTATTTTATAAACACCAAATCCAGGCCATGTGTGAGCCATTGTCCAGGGGTAGAATTAAGTGATCGTAACACGACAGCACTCTGTTATTGTAAACAGGACGTCTTGGATTGCTATTGCTGCCCCTTTCGAGAGGAATTTTCAATCTGCGATTTACAGCCCCCAGACAGGGAAGCCAAGACCTACTTATTGAAAAAAAAAAATTTACACCATCTAATAGGGACTCTGAAAAACACCATTGCAATCGCAGGGTTTTTTTGGGTTTTTTCCACAGCTAGGCAAAAGTAGGTTTTTACTAGTAAAAGATACGATAAAGAAAATACACGGGGGAAATTCCAGATTCTTTAGACTCTTTACAGGAAAAGAAAAAGACCGATTTTTAGGGTTTTCTCTCAGATATACCCATAGCTGTTGAATAAGGTGGATATATATGGCATACAGGAAACTCCGTGCTATCAGATTATTGGAGGAGGGGAGGGAGGGGAATCTTCCTCTCTAGATTTTCTAAGTATATCTGGAAACTCATCACCTTTCCCCTCCCTGCACACACACCTCCACTCCTCCTCCTCCTCCTCCTCCCTCACACTGCCGTCCCCGCTGCTACGTGCTAGCTAGAGACACGGAAAGTTAAGTTGCACCAAAACACCCAAGTCTCTTATAAAGTAACCCCTGGTATCACTTTTAACTAAAGAAGTCTAGTAATTAAAAGTCTGAGTTGTTTTTCCACGTTTCCGCATGCAGTCCTAATTAAATCTTTACGATCCTCTCTGTGACTATTAACTGCCAGCATGCTGAGCGAATATCCTGTACAAAAACCCAGCAGGAGGGCGTAATTAGATAGAAAATCAGACAGGAGTCTTCTCATTAACTACAACAACTAACCCACGTTGCTGATGGAGCGAGCGGAGTGCACGCACACACATAAAGCGTGTGCACAACCCTCGACTCCAGAGATAAGGTGAGATAAGGAAGGAAAATAATAAAAAAAAAAAGGCAAGGGAAAGATGGCGTTTCATATTTACCTCCAATTCTGTACCATCGAGGCGCACCACGATGCACTCCAGCAGGCTGCAGGATTTGCTCATCATCCCTCTTTGGGAGCTGCTGAGGGAAAGGAGGGGAGACTTTGTAATTTTATTTTGTGCCCTTTAGTTATGTAGCCTATTGATTATGAGAGAGACACACAGCCATGCACAAACACACAACATAAGGAGCCGCTGTGTGTGTGTGTGCGCGCTGGTTTGAGTGGGTATTCAAGGAAAATGAAAGGAAAGATCTCATAGAAAATATTGTTCCGTCACGTTTTGGGGAGATGTAATTTTCTCCTAAATTATATTCCATCTTGAACGTCTCTGCTGAGCAGAGAGAGAGCCGGAGATAAGGCTTGGATGCGGAGAAGCTCAGCCTCTCGGTGTAGCAAAGACAAAGTTAAAATAATACGGAAGAAAATCACCGCTTTGTTGTAAAGATGTTTTCCGTCATTGCTTTGTTGTAAAGATGTTTTCCTTACCAGGGAAAAAATGTGACAACTCCCCAGATACGCAATAACCCGGAAAAAAACCCAAACCCTAAACAATAATAAGAAAAATAAAATATTAAAACCAAAAACCCCACAGGTCCTCCCTTTCTCTGAAACCCGGAATTTACCCTAAAACGGAACCTGTCCTAATTCTGCAATAAACTGCTCTTATGACACCTCTTCTCTTTGGGAGACGATTTTGCTGTGCCGACCGCAGATTCAGCCGTCATTTTTGTTTGTTTGTTTGTTTGTTTGCTTTTTGTATATCCCGCTTTCGTGTTGAGAAATGAAACCCAACATTTGCTCTGTCCTCTGTGCCCGTCTTTGTTCTCCTCCCCGCTGAAGAAGTTAATGCCATAATAACAGGTGTGCTCGTGAGCGGGCTGAAAAGAAAGAAAAGAAAGGGGAAAAAAAGGGAAAAAGAGGTTTGGAAAGGAGATCGGGAGCCTTTTTCTAAGCAATTGATTTACTAGTTCGTACTTTTGATAATGTATATTCCCGCTCCCCCCTCCCCGTCCCCACTAATTCAGGACATGGAAGCAACCTCGGGAGCTGTAAATCTCTTTCTGTTTGTACCCTATACGATGTGGGCGTTGCGCTGCACTCCGAATTGCTCAGGCTTTAATTAAAAGTCCATAATGTAAACTATTATATATAAAAAGTAAATGGCCCTTGAATTATTAAGATGTAGCGGGGTTAAACAAACAAACAAAACAAAAAAAAAGGGGGGGGGAGAAGGAGGGGGGAGGAAAGGGGAGGGAGAATTTAAGTTGTCCTTAATCGTGTTCATTTATGTCATGCAATAGATCTTGCAGATGTTGCCAAATTGCCAGATTTTCAAAGGAGGAATTATAAAGCTTTCTCGAATGCAAAGAAGTCTATGTGATATCTATGTTTTATAAGATAACAAAACCAGTATTGCACCCCATATGCTTCACACCTCTTTTTTATTAGAAGACTATATAATTTGTACGAATTTCATTTCCTTGTCGATTTGGGGGAATAATAATAACAATAATAATAATAAAAAAATCCCTCCTCCCCTAGTGAATTAATATAAATGGAAATAACAGAAACTCCAGTTTGGAATGACATGATTTATGTACGCGATTCTTTAATATCCAGTCAATTTGAATAGTGATGTTTTTATATCCACAGTCAGTTGAAGATGCCAATAACAGCGGTATGAACTTATTGGACCAGTCTGTCATTAAAAAAGGTATGGATTATTCCAACAAGCTAGACAAACTTTTACTGTGTAGCAATATCTTCATGATATATTTTTACTTCGGGGCAATTAATTTCTCCGGGAAGCAGGCATACATGGCAGCAAGATGAATAGTTGATTGCATGGGCAGATAGAGTGAAGGGAAAAGCAAAGAGATGTGAAAGGAAAAGTTGATATCCCCCCTCCCCCGGCCTTCAAAGCGTTTAATTACACAAATGCTCTCAAACGGAGCACCCCGTGCCCAAATGCAGCTTCCACGGGCCCCCTCCTCTTTTTCCCCCATAGTCCTCGATGGGGACCCCTTGGCTTTTAATGGGGGAAGGGGGTTGATTCCCTTTGGGGCTTAAACGCATTTCCCAGACGAATCAAACGTGAAGGGGAGAGAAACAAATGCCTATGGAAAGGCAGCCCCGACCTCCTTCCCCCCTTCCTCCAAGAATCCCCCCTTCCCCATGCCCATTTTTTAAATCTTTCTACATATGCGCACATGATTTAGTGTAACTGCAGAATCACCCCATACTGTTAAAGGGAATGTGATATTAACAAATGTTTGCAGTCTCTTGTACAGCTGTAAGCAAAATAATTAACTAATTAAACTAATTAAATGTAATTACAATAACTCATTTTGGGCGTATTGCAGCTGCTTAATTTTTTTACATTTCTCTGACAGTCACTCGAAGATGCTTGGCGATTAGTGTTGTGTTATGCTGATAGACATTAAACAGATCACACACTGCAAATGTAGGGAAAGCTATCTTTAATTATCTAAGGAGTTTCTATTTCTAGATTCAATTTTAAGTACCAGAGATGAGGCTTAGAAATGCTGTCCCTTATGCTTACTATCAACAGCACTTATCTCCAGGACCTTATTATTTGTCAAATGTGCACAAATCCTTTAATACAGATGATCTTCTAGAATGTAAAGCAAAATAACAGGAAGGGTGTTTATTTAAAATGTGTTCAAGGCACCATGAGGTCCTTCCGTGTATTTATTGTTTTTTAATGTAAATCGTCACGTACAGTCTCTCTCTCTCTCTCACATACGATCAAGTTCTGGTTATTTGAGGGAGGACAGATGAAAACTTGAAGAACATTTGGCAGCATCATTTATGAGCACCGTTTGAAAAATCGAAGGTGTTTTTGAGAAACAGAAAATTATTTACCTTTTTAAAAAAAAAAAGTTTTTTCTCCTGTTTTAGTTCAGTTTGAATGTTTANCCCGCCCCCCCGTCTGTGTCTCTCCTTCCTTCAGACGACGAGGACAGCAGAGACATTTAATGGGTACACTGAGTGGTACAGTTAGATAGCGAGTGGCACTAAAATGTGAATGTTAATAATTATATGTATTAGGTATAGATTTAGGTGTGCTTCCCGGGTATGGGCATTGCAACGGCCCCAGGTCGAGCAGCTGCTGCACACACAGCCCCACATAGGTGGGATTACATGTGCCTATTTGCAGCCATCGGAAGAGATACTCTGAGTTTATCCATGACGAACAGGATAACATATGCACTTTTGGAAATTAGGTTGCTAAAAAAGATCCTGAGATTCGTCTGCAGCTGTTTTAAAGTCACTGTAGGAGTATATTCTTCTTTAGAAGTAATGCTGAGCTCTAAGAAACGTTCCAGAATAAAGGAATATTGTGAGCTCAGTCTCCTTTTGCACAGCGAGTTTCCTGGGTGCGGAGGAAGAGAAATGGGTAATAAATAGTAGGTCACATTTGTGGCAGACAATATTTAATCAGGACGAGAGAAGGAGCAACACAGAGAGGGTTCAGCAGCAATTTCACTTTGTTCCCTGCAGTTTGTAGCTGTGAGGATGTACTTTGAAGTAAGAATAAGTTATTTAAACTCTGTAATTCGTTATTGCAGGCGGATGGCATAGACAGACAGATAGGTATTGACTGATTTTTGTGCAGTGGAGCACTCCCCATGATACATATTTGCTGGATGAGGATTGGAGGGGGCCTACTTCACCTAGTTTAGTGCCTAAAACGCTTTAATTACAATGTAGTGGAAAAAGTATGATGTTGACTTGAAGTCTAAACTTAATTATGTCATCCAGACTGTAAGTGTCTGTTTCTTTATGGTCTTTCAGGCCTACAGAGGGAATCATCTGTCCATGCAAAAGGATTGCCAAAATATTAAGGAAATTATATAGGGATTCATACACGGCTATTGATTTATCTTGCGTATCGATCCCGCACAATAGATTACATATACACAGTCTCTTGTTATGTTTGCTATCTGAGCTTACTTGACATTTCTGAAGTAATTTAGTTAAGAGGAAATGAGTTGTTCCCAGTAGAGAGAGCAAACGAGTGGAGTGAAGGTAGCCAGCGTGATAAATGGCTCTTTCATTTGGAGATCTCCAGAGCTCGTTTAAGGCTAATTTTCTGTATTAGCCCCCTTTGAGCTATTAATGCAATAGGCAGGGACCGTGGCCCCTCGTCTCTTAGCTGCCCCATTAGAGCGAGCATTAAGCTACCAAGCCTGAACTCTACTGTGGTGGTGGTGGTGGCAGTGGAATAATGAAAGGTGCTTTTTAAACTCTCCTAATCTAAAGTGGCAGAGGGTGGTTAATACGATTTGAAGGGGGCTGGTCAATGAACAATCAATAAACTAATAATGAGAAGGATGCGGTACATTAACAGCCTAAAAATCCAACGAGACATTAAAAAATCATCGTTAACTCCTAGTTCCATTAAGATTTGGGTGGTGGAAGTGGGAGGGAGGGAGCCAGATAAATCATCAAGATGATAATAATCACCAAGAGCATTAATACCAGATTTAACTCGGCTTTAAGACCTTACCGGCTGCACGTTTTGAGGCCCTTCCCTCGATTTCTGCTGAAATGAAGGGAAGGTTTTCC
>VYZW01031276.1:8887-38665 GCA_013401315.1 Balaeniceps rex | reverse complement strand
TTATGTTTTAATTTAACCCTTTTAAAAAAAAAAAAAAAAAAAAAAAACAACAAAACACGTTTTCTTGATGCTTCACTCCAATGACGTTGCAGAACATCGTGCGTTAAATAAATGATAAATAAATAAATAATAAATGATAAATAAATGTGTATAAGGGGAGAAGAGAGAGCGAGAGACTCTTTTTTTTGTCTGACAGTACTACCTCTGCTACCCCAAGCGGGTCCCTTCCTATAGAATCAATGGCAAAAATCCTATTACCAGCAACGAAAGCAGGAACGGGCCTCTAACTCTTTTATAACTGTTTCTGTGCCGTTCTCAAACTATTTGAAGCCGCCTTTATGAGCTGCATAAAGTGCCTAACTAAAAATAATAGAGAAATAGGAATCCATTTCACTTTCCGATTCCCTGGAGTAAAGCCACTCAAAATAATTTGTTTATACTGGAGACTATATACAAGGCATAAGAAGCAATATGTATATCTAAAATCGACATGCCTTTTGGTTTTTAGCTGTTATAGAGCTTTTATTGTGGGGGTCTGGTCTGGCAGTAGGAAATGATCTGTAATAAAAACAGTGAAACACGGTTGTGTCTATTCCATACACTGAGGTTATAAAATTGGCAATTGCCCAGTAGTTAGCACTTGGTAATATATTAGGATACCCGATCTTATTGTTTAGCAGCTCCAGACGACTTAAATATCCCCTCAACCCTAATGGTTTGATTCTCCAGATATGTTGCAAATAAACAGGGGTTTTATGACTTAACTGACATGTATTATAACTACCTAAATAGCTGGCATATGTGCATAAGAGAACCCTATTATTTGCCGAATTGGTTTTGCAATTGATTGAGTGGAAATGGGAGACTGTGAAGTAGTATCTGCTCGACGAGGGTGTGTAATCAATTAGTCTTCTCCTCTGAAACATGCCCGGACTCTACCACCAGCAAACCCTCCAATTTTGGAGTCTATTTTCTATAAGGAAAAGCGTGTTGCCGTGATTCCGAGAGGAAGCAGCAGTAGCAGCTGTCAGCTCTTATTAACTCCTGCATAAAACATACCTTAAGTACGGTTTGTTATCAATTACTTGCAGAAATGAAACAACTGGGAAAATGCAGCGAGGCTCCCTATAAATTAAAGTGATTGGTTGATTGATTAGAGCACCTGCTGTAAATCATAACGGTTACACACGATTGCGAGGGAGCTATTTAAGTTCATTTGTAAACAAAATTCATGTCACGGGGGAATTGCTCTCATTTTTAGTTTAGCCAATTTTTTTTTCTTGTTTATTTCTGAGTGTGTCTGGTTGCTATTATAGGAATTTGTTCGTTATAATCCCCTTGGTTACTCTTAAAATAACCTCACTAGTTTCTCAGAGAAAAGAAATATTTCGTTTTGCCGTGGACAAAATAACATGTTTTTATTTTGTTTAGTTTCGCTTTATTGTTCTGTTTGGATTTTTTTTTCCCATAACTGCCTTTAAATATGTGTTACAGTAACTAGATCAGCTTTATTTAGGAGCAGGAGAGTTCCTACTACTTCACGGACAGCACAATATGATCAAGGTGGCGAATGCCATGGTTAGACCAGATTTTTTTTCTTTTTCTGGTGTTCATTTTTCTGAAGGAAAAGACTCATTTTATTTCATAAACCAGACTTAATAAAAACACAAAGCAATAACAGAGCTGTCTTCTGGTTGCTGTATCCTCCAGCCTTGATACTTATTTAAGACAGCAATTCCCTTCGTGTAGTGAATTTATTCCTGGCTCAGCTTAGCAGTAATGGAAACATTAGCAAAAAAAGTAAATCTTCCTTTTTTTTTCCCCTCCAGAAAGGCGCTGTCCGTTGTACAAAAGGCATCGGGGGGCTCTGGGTGAGACACAGGCTCAAACCCGAAAGTTGCCAGGTGCTTGCCAATATGTATTTTATTTCCCAATGATCAAACCCTGCATAGAGGCTGTACTGCACCACCCTTCTCTCCATCCATCATTCATGGAGCAGTTTCCTAGAGGTTGGGGGAGCAGCACCCTTTAGGTTGCTGGAAGTAGCCAGAGATTCAAAATTCCCTTTCATTTTGCTGTTCTGTGCATGTCAGAGAGACTGTGGTTATCTTGTACTCCTTCGTGGCATGATGGTTTCTCTCTCCCTTCTTCCTCTTTTCTTTCTCCAGTTCCGGTTCCTCCAAAATCTGTTACTTCTTTGATGATGAATAAAGATGGCTTCCTGGGTGGAATTTCAGTCAATACTGGAGAGGTGTTCTGCTCTGTACCTGGCCGCTTGTCTTTGCTTAGTTCAACTTCAAAGTATAAAGTAACTGTGGGAGAAGTTCAAAGACGTCTTTCTCCTCCAGAGTGTCTGAATGCATCCCTCCTAGGAGGAGTACTTAGAAGGTAAGAGGCTGGGCCGAGTGCACGAACATGCCCATGTGTGGGCATCCATGCATGCACCAGAAATATTTGGTCAACTGTGAAGATGATTGCAAATACGCATTGATCTTATTGTCATAGCATGTGTGTGTAATGTTCAGGGTAAGGTGAAAATATGCTGTATTCAGACATCGAGATGAATGTATGGAGACTAGAGAAAGATTTGGCCTTGTACATTTTTTATCAAAGCATCCCAAAATGAAGGAGCTGAGAGAAGTTTTTTCTCTCTTGTACATGCACACACTTTCTGTCTTTTCTCCTTCTCCTCACACCACTCCCTTAGTAAAAGGACAAAATAAAATGCCATATTGCAGTTAGATGTTGTAGGATGAACGAGATGTATTTCAGGACCTGATGTATTTCTAGTGATTTCCTAGATAAATCCACGAGGCTTCCTCTATATGGCCATAAAGATAAGGCAATTAACACGTTGTCACCCAGGACATTATTGAAATTCACAGGGGATTAATAGGTAACCTGTAAGGTCGGTAAGTACCCGACTAAAGTAAAGCCATCAACAGATAGCTTTGAAAGTCAGAAACTTAGTGCTTCATCTAGAGCAGGTCGCTAGAGGAATTACTCACGGTTGATCTTGAGGCCTTTGCCGTTTAACATTTGTGCAAATCACCCGCTAATGTCCTGGTGGATTACGCTAAAGACCTTAAAATAGTTGGCATTATTGACACTGAGGAAAAAGAGGAGCGAAGGATAACCTGGAGACCTGGTTGCCGCTCCATCATATCAAGCGAGAGATCGTGCATTTAGGTACCAGCAACAAGAATTTAAGCTCAGAGGTCATTAGCTGGAAAGACTAACAGGAGAAAGGCCTTAATCTTCCTGACAGTGACTGAAGGACTGTGAATTGTCAGTATGACTTGTCTGCAAGAAAGGTGAGCTAAGGCTCTATCTCCAGTCAGAGCAGGGAAGAAGTCATGATATGATGTGAGGTACCAGTTCACTCAAGCCAATGGAAAACTGAGAGGGGATAAGACAGCGTTTTCTACATGTGAGGTATACGCCAGACTGGAAGATAAAGCATAACTTCAAGACAGAAAAAAATTCAATTAATTTGTCCCTGAATAAATTTCATATCGTGTTTAAAAAGTTGCTGATCTTAGAGGAGGAAATATCTTACTAACTCCTGCAGGAGCAGTTGGGCAACGTTGACTCTAAGGTGTTTTAAAATGAAGTTGTTGTTTGTTTGGGACTTTTTTTTTCCCATGCAAAAAATTCTGTGATGATGTCAGGGGCTCCAGCTCCGTGTCTGGAGAGGAGGGGGAAAGTCCTGCTACGTGCAGTCAGTCATCCAAAAATACACGTGAGAATTAGGGTCTCCTAAAATAGATGCTGTTCCACGTGAATGTCTGTAATCAATGTTTAGCTGTGATCCTTGCCTGTGAGAGCAGCAGAGATTTTTACTTACAGATGCTAACCTGCCTGCTCATTCTGTACAACTACAGATGGAGCAGGGAGAACATCTGAGAGATGCACTGTAGAAAATATAATTATCAAGGTAAAGAAACATCATTATTGGACTTCAGTGGATTTCTGGAGATGGCCCAAGCCATAATCATTGGCTGCTGCTGACTTCAGTTCCTATCTTAAATCTAAATTTTAGACAAGCTTTTGGTTCAGAGCAGATGAAATATAGAAAGCTGCTCTCTTGCAATTCTGCCATCTAGCCCTATTTACTTTGATATAAAATAGTGGGAAGGCAGTCTGGCTTCTCTGTCGTTTTTAGTTTCCTTTCGCTAAGTGTGACTGCTAATTCTTAAACAAATTTTAAGTAAGAACTAAGAGATATTTGGGATAGACTCTGATCTTGGGTGCCAAAACTCTCCCTGATTTCGCAGGTGGCAAGATTTCATCCCTGGGGGTTTACATATGTATAGGCGTCCGAACAATAGCTCTGTATTTCCCACCTATAGCTCACTCATCCTTTTATTGTCCTTATCAGTAACCTCCGACAGATATTCAAAGCTTCCTTCAGGCACTCAATTCCCTCTGTATAACGCAACCCTGCCTTCAGGTGAGCTCTTCCTCTCAGCATCGCCTTTCCGCACAAGAACACGCTCACACACACGCCCGAAATGGTTTAATAAATATTTTCCTCCTTTTCTATTTATCCACAGGCACAGACATGCTCCCTTCGAGCCTTTCAGATTTCCACCCCCCCCCTTGTTCTTCTTCCCATTCTGGCTCTTTCCTGGAATAACTGAGGATTTCATTCTCCTCCTCTACCTTCCTGCCCATCTCCTCACTCCATTTTAATACGAGTTAGTGACATACAGTAGGAACCCATTTGCTCTCTAGATCAGGACCCTGTCCATTAATTATTGCTATCTGGCATTATTTGATTTCCCTGGGTAAAATAGGGAGAAAAGTACGTTCATCCCCCCTCCCACCCCTGGGAGAAATTAAGCAAATCTCAGCAAACCCAAGCAGAAATCCACACACCCAAAGTCCTTAACTTCGAGTGAAAACCCTTCCAGGCTCCACTGACTGTACAGACTAAACGTTTCTTCCAGGAACACTGTGGCGTTAATCACGATGTTAATTTCTTTGCAATTTTAGAGCCAAGTCGAAAAACGGGGGGAGATCTTTGCGAGAAAGGCTAGAAAAAATCGGTTTGAATTTACCAGCCGGCAGGCGTAAGGCCGCAAATGTCACTTTACTCACCTCCCTTGTGGAAGGTAAGCCGAGGGTCGCAGCTCCCTTCACATCCCTGCCTGCTCTGAACTCGTGTCTGACATTTTATGAACAAAAAAAACCAACAAAAAAACCCCAAAACAAAACAAAAACCAAACCTACTTTCGGGATCAGGTGGGAAAAACTCGCAGAGGTGAAATTCAGGGCGGGTTAGCATGAACACCGGCACGGTTAAGGATCCCATTCCCCAAAAATTAAATCACTGGAGGGTCATCGATCCCTCTTGCTGGCAAGAATGAGGCTGTGTGTGTGTATATATATGTGTATGTATATGTGTGTGTATGTGTGTGACTCTACAGGGCAGTCCCAGTCCTCATTGCTATTAATTTCCAGCCGGTGGTCTCCGACTCCACGTCTACTCCATCCTCCCGCTAATTCGCTCCTCCCGAGTTTATTTATGGCTAACACAGGATGCTCGGTGAGGAAAAAGAATACAAATTTTTTTTTTTTTAAAAGAAATCAGAGCAATTGAAGAGCCGCAGAGTGTGGTTTACCTTAAGGTGGCTAGAACTGAACAAAGAGCCAAGCAATTCCTGAGGAAGGAGAAAGGGAAGGGGAGACTGAAGTTTCACCTCATTTCAAGTCACCTAATGTCATTTTGGTGGTCGGCGTGTTTCTTTGATTTATGGTTACTGTATTGAAAAATAAAATTTAGAACCACTAATACGTTTAGGATATGTACGTGGTTATGCTGGACCGTCTCCAAAAAACACAACCGGAATAGTATGGATGCAATCATGAATTATATGTATCTGCATTACACATACACACCGAGAGGCGTATAAATAATCCACTTACCTCTTCTGCATATAAGCATGCATAAACATTTGTGCTAGATAGTAACTTTGCAACTCTTTTGATTGAGTTGTGTGAGCGATAAGACCTTGCCGCATGCAGAGCTGAAGGCAGGCTCACAAAAAGACGGGGGCTGATAGAAACGAGCTCCTCCTGGTACCCGCGTATAGGTTACGCCGAGTGTGCAAAGCCCAGCGTAGGTTACGGATATAGGGTCGCGCTATAGGAGGCGTGGAGCATTTCGGGTGTGAGAACTGCCCTTGAGCAGCGGCATTAATGCAGCTTCACCCCCGCTGCGTGTGTGAAAACCGGTGCACCCTACTCACAGCAAAATCAACCCCTCCCCGAAGCTGGCTTGAGGTTCAAAAGCTTGTGCGGTTGTATAGCGATGCTAAAATCTGTGTCAAGTGTGTAGTAAGGTGTACATTACCCTCCTCTCCCCTGATTTCCTTACAAATCAACAGTTTACCTTGAGAGAGCTCCCTCCTTTTGGAAGGAGCTGCACCTGCTGGAGATTTATCTTCTTTTTCTGCCACCAGCCAGGCTTTAGCGTTGCTGCTGTTGGATCGCCCCGAGCAGAAACGCTGCGGCCAACCCCGGCCAGGATTGCCCGAGCGGTGCCCGGGGGGACCCTGCCCCGCACGGGGTGACCGCGGCGGGGACTCCCCGGGCTCCACCGGGTGCCCTCGCTTTCATGAAACGGTTTGGTGATTAGCGAAAAGCCTTGGAAAGCAGAAGATGACGTTGGAAAGCAACTCCTGATCGTTAAAAATAATGTGGTCCTGGAGTTATTAGACATATCTGTTTTGCGTGTTGGAAATCTTCCCCCTGGTCCCTCAGGCGGTGCTTTAAAGGGTTTAATGCTTTATTCTAGAGGGGCTGAGCTATAATCTGGTGGAATCCCCCTAGAGTCGGAGGGTTTTTTTTTTCCTCCTCTTTTTCTCCTTTCTTCAGCTACTGTCGTCTTCTTGTGGCATGAAGTACATCAGTAGGAGTTGGATGACACGAACCTCTGGAGGCAAGAAACCTGAAAGCAGGCAGGCAGGAAAAGTGACAATTAGAATTAGAATAATTATTATTTTTCACAGAAAAGGTTGCCATTAGTTGCTATCCTTCCACCTGGCAGAGAGGAGTTCCTGTTGCATGACGGTCAGTTAAGAAAGCAGATTAATAACTTCCATAGGGCGAAATGCAGTTATCTCCATCATTTTACAGATGTGGCAATAATTGTGATAATGATGCAAGTGTTCTCTGTGTGTGTATAAACAAGTGTGTATATAATGTCCCACGAAGAATTGACATTAGTATTAACATTACGTCCACATCTGTAAAATTTGGGACAGTGTTCTGGTGTATTGAAACAGGAATGGTTTCTTTGCCCTAAAGGAAGTTTGGATCTTTCTGGCTTTCGGGATTTAAGTTTCCCCTTGCCTTTTTTTTGGCCCAGTGCATTTGAAAGTGTGTGTGTGTGTGTATGTATGTATGTTACGTGTGTGTATGTGTGTGGTGTGTATGTATATGTGTGTGGGCTTTTTCCACAGTTCTGCACAATCAGCTGCGTGGGTACGTACCATCACAAGGCTGTTGTAGCAAAGACAAACCTCATCAGCTGAAAATCTGTCCCATAAAGTTACTTTTTCCCCAAAAAATAAGGCTTGTAGAGGGAAAATACGTATCTGGAGCCTCTACCTAAGGTGCAGGGGGGGTTATAAGGTTTCTAAATACGGCCCGAAAGAGCTGGTCTCTCCCAGAGAGCCCAGCCTGGGGCCGGCGGTGCCCGGAGGTATTAATGCCCCCTCTCATTTCCTCCAGGTGAGGCCGTTCATTTAGCTCGGGATTTTGGGTACATCTGCGAAACGGAGTTCCCAGCCAAAGCTGTTTCTGAGTACCTGAACAGACAGCACACGGACCCCAGCGACCTCCACTCCAGGAAAAACATGCTGCTTGCTACAAAGTGAGTGCGAAGTTGACTATCCCCCCTCTTCTGTCCTCCCCCGAGAAAATCCTCCTCCTCCTTAAACCCTTTCTCTGAGCTCGTTTTGGAAGCAGACGGAGTTTCCAGTCCCCAAATTATACCGGCCCTGCGGGAAGGAAGGATGCTTGTACCCTACCCTATGGGCAGGGTCGACCCTATAGCCTCTGCATCCCTCTGCAGTGGGGTTTCTGCCAACACACGCTGCCCCTATAGAGGATGTAGGTGACCGTCCCCTAGCTACTGTACATCGTTTCCAAGCCACGCCCAGTTAAAAAATCTTCCTGGAAAGGGGACCAAAAATTTGTATTTAGCTTCCACAGCATGTCTATCTGTCCCTCATGCTGCTTACACACACCTGTTTGTCTGCTACCACATGGCAATGTCTTTTCCATACGGTTTAATAATAAAAAAAAAACAACAAAAAAAAATGGGGAAAAAAAGAAGAAACAAAAGAAAAACCCCCACCACCATGTACTGCTAATCATCCTCGGTTTGGTTCCCCCAGCCCATATCTCTGCCTTGGGTCTTTCTCGGTGGATGTGCTATATGGGATAATTTACACTTGGCTGTGCCTCCCAGGCTACTAACTGGGTGCTTCGTAGTTTGCTCAGGTCCTCGGCGGTGGGTGCTGTGTGTCTCCACACATCTCCATCTATCCGGCAAAAAAAAGGGAAAAAACAGAAAGAAAAAGAAAAAAAAAATACCAGCCCAAACAGCTCTCATTTATTTCATGCTCTGGGACGTGGCTTGCCTCCGATGACAGTGTAATTTAAAGAAATATATGGAGGGTTGAAAAATCATTTGCTCAAATTTGTCCAGATGTTTTTTCGACGTGATTGGAATTTGATTGCCCTTTTCTGCAGGGTCAGAAGATATTAATGTCCCAGAACTTTAATTGCTCGCAGACCCTGCTTTGCTCTTTGAAGATGTAAAATGTTGGACTCATTACTGTTTGTTCTCCAAATTCAAAGTTTCCTCTCTTGCACTTTCTTAATGGATAATACACATAGAAGTAGACCTTTATCTTTCCCCACCTTCTGAAACCTTTAACCCACTGGGAATTTCAGATAATTTCAGAGGATGAGAGCTGAACGCCTTTTTTAAGGTTTTCTTTTTTCCTTTCTTTCTTTTTTTTTTTTTTTTTTTAATTCCAGCCCTTTTTTCTCCAGTCCCTGGGTAGGCATCTGTCTCAAAGAAATTATTCTTTTGGGAACCCCACCAGCCCCCAGGGTTTCTACATTGCCTGGGCACCTGTTGACTTGAAGGCCTTTTGGACCAGAGCAATGCAAAAGAAAGTATGTGGAGGAATTCATTCTAAAAATCAGATCTGATTTTTCAAAGACGTGGGCAAACAAACAAGAGCCAGATGTCAACTCTGATGTGTTAATTGGGATACCACCCCCCAAAATAAAACAGGAAATGCTAGCTTTGCTCCTCATGCAATGAATAAGCCAGCATGGAGTCCCAAAGTCCTGATCTTTCTCGACAAGGTGGTTCAGCCTGAACAGTCTCAGAGGAGGCTCCATTTTGGCCCTTCCCTGCACCATGTCCCTGTGCCACCCAGTAGCTCTCAGTGCATGGTTGTGTTTTCCTCCAGGAACAGCATTGATGGGGGCTACTTTGAGCCAGGGTCAGGCCTCCAGGAAGACGGGTGGTTGGCAGACCCATAGCGCATGTCCCTTTCAGCCTGGTTATTTCTAGAGCCACCAAGCTGGGTTTTCACAGTGCTTCAGAAGCATTCTTGTGGCTGCCAGAGAGATTTCTATCTCCAGACCTGGTGTTACCCTGCAATTGCAGAAACCTCTCTCCTGAAGAACATCATCCTGAGCAGGGAGCTGCTGGCTCACCATGGCTGGTCCCCAAGCTCTGTTGGGGGAAAGGAAGGTGGCAAAAAGGTCCTATCCTGGGTCTTGGGATCAGCTTTGGCCTGAATCTGCCCCTTCCTTCAACCTTGGTTGTCTTGGAAAAGTATGGGATGAGCCTAACCACCACTTTTCTCTCTCTCTCTTCCTCTCTTTGCCTTTCTCTCTTCCATGCAGGCAACTTTGTAAAGAATTTACAGATCTCTTGGCCCAGGACAGGACGCCCATTGGAAACAGCCGGCCCACCCCTATTTTGGAACCGGGCATTCAGAGCTGCTTGACTCACTTCAGCCTCATCACTCACGGCTTTGGGGCCCCCGCTATCTGCGCTGCCCTCACAGCCCTTCAAAACTACCTGACTGAAGCTCTCAAAGGCATGGACAAGATGTTCTTGAACAACAACACTGCTAACAGGCACACATCTGGCGAAGGACCAGGTAGTAAAACTGGAGACAAGGAAGAGAAACACAGAAAATGAGAGAGAGAGAGAGGAGGAAAAAAAAAAAGGAAGGAAGGAAAAGAAAAAAGTTAAATAAATAAAAGGAGAAAAGAGAGAGATAATCTTTTAAAACAAAACCGTCTTAATTTTAGCTTTAAAAATACTGGATTGGGCTTTGGAAGAATTCTATTAGGTAGGACAAAATAATAATAATAAAAATAAAAATAATAATAATAATAAAAGAAAGACAATAATTTAAGATCAGAGGAGCACAATGGCGCAAGACCAGTGGTTCAGAGTCTCTTGCCAGGAACATGTGAAGACAACCACCAGGATTTTTTTCCCACTTCTGTTCTTTCACATTTTTTAAATAATGATTTGGGGGGGAGGGGAATATAATAATAATTAATAATAATAATAATAATAAAAGAAAGAAATGAATAACTTATTGGAAGAAATTGGAGAAACATTTTTGGTGTCAGTGCTTTGATTTCTTGAGCTGCACGGTCTGTCTTGCTATTATTTTTATTTTATTCTTTTTTTTTTTTGAACGATGTCCTGTCTCCACCCTAGCTAAAATGATCTTCCAGAGCATTCCTTTCTGAGCAACCCCATCGCCTCGTTCCCCCCAACTCTTCCCTTCTCATCTCACCACCCTGGTTCTGTCTAGACTAGGAAAGGAGGGGAGGCGAGCGCACAGACCTCTCACAAAGTCATCAACACCAGCCACTTCGAGCTGCGTTCACGGCAGCGTCTTAATATCAGATGCCATTAGATGGGAAGTTTCGAGTCGTTGTAGCTCAGTCCAATTAGCTAACTCTATTTTTTAAGAACTTTTTTGTTTTTCCTGGTCTAGACAGACTCTCTGTTTAGATTACCAGCGTTTACAGGTGTGTATGGGTGCGTGTGTGCGTATGTATGTGCATATGCGTATGCGCACACATAACTTGATAGGGGTGCGTGTGTATCCTATGTATGTTTGTATATATATGTGTATATATATGGATATATACATATATATATATTAAAAAAAAAATATGTGTGTATAGCCACACATATTAGTGCATGCAAACATACCTTTGTAATTTAGTACTTGCCTTTGATGGTAAAATGCCTTGTCTATAATGGGTTGCAAAATTTGAAAGTAAGGTCTGGTAAAATGTCAGCGCTATCTGATTTCTTAATTTTCTGAGATCTCCTCTTTTTCTCTAGGGAGTTTTATATTCCTAACTATGCCAATGTTGCAGTCCTTAATTTCCTTGAGTAGTGTGTGTGAGAGATATCTTCCCCCATTTTTAAAGAACTGTTAACAACAACAAAAAATGAGTGATATGAGTATGTAATTCTTTCTCAGGAGTATGCACTATTTTATTTTCTTCTGTTTCCTAAAGCTTTGCCCGCTTGGCTTATGAGCTTCTTCAAAGAGGACTAGAGATCCCTACACAATATATCAGGTACAGAGAAAAAAAATCCACAATTCTGATATTCTGATACTTTTCTTTTTTTTTTTTTTTCTTTTTTCAAATCAAAGCCAGTTGTTTCCGAATTCTGTAGGTGCACTTCTTTAAAGAAGCTCAAAGGGAATAATTTGAATGAGATAAAAATATAAGTTGAAATCGAGGTGTAATATTGCAAAGAAAATAAGAGCTGTGTTGAATGTTACCGCACTTGCTTGGCAGTAGGGTCTTGTACCCAGGGAGGAAAGGGTTGCCATGTGAGCTGGCTCCTCGTGATGGGAGTGGGGAGGGCTTGCCAGGGAATATCCTGATTTCTGAGCTCAGTCTGAGGAAATCTGTTTCTCTTAGAAAGCTTTTAAAAAAAAATGTCTTGTGACTCTTGCTTTAGAACAAGTCGGTGTGGTAGGGGGAAAAAACTTCTTAACTCCAATGTTTTTCTCAGTGGTTTGGTGTGTGACAGGATGTCTTATGCATATGATTTGGGTGGGGTGGAGGGGAAGTCTGATTTCTATCCTTTTTTTTTTTTTTAACATACATTTCTTTGTCTTCTATGGTAATAATAATTCTGAAGTGTCAGGATATGAATTTCCGTTTGGATTCTGCCGTATTGGGTAATTGCATGTGTTTCTCAGTGGGGTAGGGTTCGTGCGCTAACACATCTTTTTGCTTGTGTCAGAACAGTTACTGGGTGTGGGTAAATCTCCTGGAGTAGCTGGCAAAACTCCAGTGGGGTCAGTGCCCCCCCAGGATCCCTGTTAAAGCTGCAGCACTCAATCCCACCCACCCAAGTAGGCACACCTGAACTCAGAACAAGGAGAGAGAGAGAAAAGAGAAGCCTTAGCCTTGCTTTAGTTTCTAGATACCACCCAAAGTGGATTGTGGGGGAGAAATAATTCAGCAATACTCTCAACATCTCCCAACAAAATTTTCTTAAAACAAAAAAAGCAAATGAGCCTCTTGATTGGCACCCTTAGTGTCCTTAGCTATCTGAGAAATGGCTACAGCTGAGGCCCTGCTCTGCTTTTCAAGTCTTTGTGCAGCAAGAGAAGGTCTCAGCTTTTGTTGCCTACCTGTGAGTTGGACAAGTGTGTGGTGATAGAAACCCAGGAATCATCCAGCCCTGAGGAGCACTGACTCCTCTGGAGCTGCTCCTCACTCATGTACCTTTGGTTCTTCTGCTGTGGGGATCCTCACGTGAGAAAAGGGGGAAACTGAGGCAGACACCCTTCTCCGTGGGCTGCTGGGATGAGTTGGAGGCAGTCTTTGACCCTGGCAAGTCCCTGACAGTGGGTTTTAGTAATTGGCACACCCCTGAAGATGTCACCAGAGGAGGTGCAGATCCCTAGGTGATGTAGATCTCACGGATCCCCCACCAGTAGGTTGGGGACCCTCAGGCAGACCCTCATGCTCCAAAGCCCACCACTTGCCAACCACCCCCAATTTCAGCAGGCCCCTGGGGAAGGACAACCCAAGCTCCAGTGCAGGGCATGCGTGGGAAAGGGAAGGGGTACGTGTGTGTGTATCTGGGGAGGAATGAATGGCACCACCTGAAAGCACATCTCCCTTCTCTGCCTGATGAGAATATTCTGTTTATTGAAGCAGAGCACAAAGTGTTGAACATTGCTTTGCCTGCCCTCTGCAAAAAGCCTTTGTGAGGAGCCCATGGGCCCAGCCCTTCAGCATCACCCAGCCCAGTGGGGCTCCTGGGTGTGAGGAGACCCCAAGTTAGCTCTCAGTCTTCCACCTCCCCAGCTGCACACGCAGGGACATGGGGACCTGTTCCCTGCCACCACGGGGCTTCCAGCTGAAGGCTTTGGGGGGATGTTGGAGATGATCCTTCCTTGTCTTTGGGAAGATGTTGAGGATGCTCCTTTTAATGGCAGAAGACAGTATCCCACCACCGCTGTGAGTTAATGAGGAGAGGGAACTGCTTGCAACTTCTTGGGGAAAGACCTGCCCACACATGTGCACGTGCATGTGTGAGGGCCTGATCCTGCTGCTGAAATGTCCCCTAAGCACAGGTTTGGTCATCTGGACCAGGACCTAAAACTTGAGAAGGTTGAGGGAAGAGTTTCAGTTGACTCCTGGCAACTTTGGATCTGCCCTTCGTGCCTTCTACCTGGAAGAGACAGAATGCCAGGCTGTGCTTTGCTCAGGCGAAATAAAGCCATTGATTTCAGTGGGATGCCCCCCATTTGCTCCCCAAAGTGTGGAGACAAAATCCACAGGAGGTTTCTGATTTAAATGCAAACAGGGAGAAACACACGGCACAGGAGTATATCCGTCTCTGTTTTTCTCCCTAGCCTAGTGCTGGTCCTAGAGGGAAATATCTGTTGCTTGGTGGCTCCTATCAGTGCTGAAGACTGAGGTCCCCCAAAAACTAAACCCAGCCTCCCGCTGAAAGGCATTTTCCTGCTCCCCTGCACTTTCCCAGCCTGACTACTTGTGTTGGCGGGGCATCTCAGACGTTTATCTGATAATTGAGTTATTAAAAGATTTGGTTTCCTCGGGATCATAAATCAATAAACAGGAGGATTAACACAGCGGCTTTGCTTTTTAACTCAAGGGAGACGTTTGAGGAAAGACCGTGAAAAGTTTGTTTTCAAACCAAACAGGTGGGTTGCTGTAAATTTTATTCAATTCTTAGTCTCACTTTTTTTTTTTTTAATAACAATTCTCTATTTTCCATTGGAAAGATCTTTGTTTTCGTACACTCCCTGGCTTTTTCCCCCCCCCCCTGGTTGTTATTCACACAAGGTGTGAAGGAAACAAGAAGCCAATTTTATGGAAATCCTTTTACAACCCGATGCTTTCTTTAAAATCGGGTCGTGTCTTGTCCCACCTAATAGAAATTCTCTGTGAGAAGCTGTTTCAAGTCCCTTTGCATCCCAGACCAACCTCCCCCCAAATCCCCAAATTTACATTTGGGGCTGGGAGGGAAGGGGGGGAGGATGGTTTTAAGACCTTTAGCTGTGCCCAAAGGGCTTATTCCCTTCCCCTGCTCATCTCTTGCTGACCGGTTTATCATGCAGACCCGTTCGGCTCTGTTTTGATACGTTTCTCGGAGAATTTGGTGCTCGTTTCAGCTGCCGTGAGCATCGCCAGATCGCTCCGGCCAAACTCCCCCTCCCCTCCGGCTTCCCTGTGTGAGAGAGACCGTAGGCTTTTTACAAATAGTATATTTTCTTATAGAAAGGGAAAAAAAGTAAAAGAAAATATCCCCAAACACACTGGCAAACGCCTGAACATTTCGAGAGAGACGAAACATTGTGTGCCAGCGAGAAATAAAGGAAAAAAAAGACAAAACCCAAACAAATGCAAAGCTCTGAAAAAGCAAACGAGGAACTGGAAAGATGAAAGAAAGAAAAAAAAATTTCTCCTTTTATGCCCCAAACAATCCCTTTCACCTCCTCTTCTTGAAAAATCTGACCACGCAGTGAGAAATATCAGTTTATCGACTCTTCCTGAGAAGAAATGCGGAGAGGCATTCAGTATTGAGTTTGTATATATTTATTTATGCTTAATTTAACGGGAATGTGTAAATATGGCGAGCAAGTAGTTTTTGGGTTATTTATCTGTGAATCTATACCTCTGTGAATGGGTGGGGGAATTTAAAAACAAAAAGTAAAAAAAAAAAAACAAACAAAAAAGAAAAAAACAAAACCAACAAAAAAAAAATCCCGCTTGACTAGATAGTATCCTATCTGAATCTTTTCTGTTCTTTATAGACAAGCTGTTATGGTAATGGGTAGAAATTGGTTTCTTGTCCAGTGATGACCTGATTTACATAAATAATAAGAATAAGAATAAAAAAAAAAGAGATTGTTGTGTTTCGTTGTATTTTCCTCTTCAGTTTTTTTGAATGTTGGTGCTGCTTCGATTCTGCAGACGGATTTACTTATAACGCCAAGAAGTCTTTATTTTCCCAATCTAGGCTTTGGGGAAATTCAGGACATGTCTCTACATTAAAAAAAAAAAAAAGACAATAAATATTGCTTCTCAGAAATGTTGGTATTTTATTTCTGTCTGACTCAAAAGTGTCCATATTTTTACCACTCTTACCTCTTCATTCTAAGCAGACCTATAATAAACCTCATGTCATGTTAACGTGAGCTTTCGTTTCATTTTGCTTTTACCAGCTGAATTAGGAGTAAACCTTCTTCTTCTTTTCAAAGTATCAGCCATTAAAAGAAAATGTTATGTAAGCCTTCAATAGCAGGAAACTTTTTTTCCCCCACTGCTGTTTTACTGTACGTTTCACTTATGTATACGTGGATGTGTGTATATGTGTGTGTATATATATATACTCTTATATACAGATCGGGAGTGATGGTGGTATTCACAACACGGGATTATTTTCTACCTTTAGGTCTACAGTTGCAACACCAGTAATTAGCAAAAGGAAATATTCAAATCAAAACAACTTCTTCCTCCACCTCCCCCCCATCTCCCCTGCTTTCCCAAATCTGCTTTATTTAGGTTTGTAATCAACACTCGTGAAGAAGAGTTGAGGGGAGATCCGGATCCCCAGGGCTAACCCGGAGCCACTCCGGAGTGACTCGGTGTTTACCCTGCGGGTGGGTGAAGGAGGAGAGGGGCGCAGATTAGGGCCTCTGGATTTTTTTCCCCGGAGTTATTATAGAAAGCACCTTTTTTTTTTTTTTTTTTTCCTGTAAATCAGAGGCTGGAAAGGACTCTCAATGTAACCCTCCGCACAGTCACCCTGAAAACAAACACACACGGGTGCTCAAACAGGGAGCCCCGAGGGTGGAAACCGGTGTAAAGCATCGCTTTTACCGCCGTGAACTATTTTAGTGAAATACCCGCTCTGAAGATTTGTCTGGGTTGGGTTTTATCTGCTGGTTTTTAGAGAAAGCTGTAGTTTAAGAGGGCAGACGGAGAGATGCAGGAGCCGTAACAGGCGGTGGATCGGTTTTTGCAACTTAATATTTATCTCGGGGAGGGGGTAGAAGGGGGGGGAATAGCAACAAATAAATCCATCCCCACCTCCATCTCCCAAACTACCTCCCTTCTCCCTCTCCTTCCAGCTTGGACTACAGGAGCCGACTCAGCTGATCGTCCAAGGTGTCCAAAATAAATCATCATCATAATAAAAAAAACCCGAACCATTGCAAACGACGACCCCAAAGTCTGTTTTATGGGCAAGCTTTCGAGGCTGGGCTGCCTCGGCTTCAGCCAGGCTTAGCCTCAGCCGTGACCTACTTTCTCTCCGTGGTGTGATGGCAAAAACGCCCGGAGCAAGTTTGGGGGGCCCAGGATGGAGGGAGCGGGTGGTGGTGGGGGTGGTGCTGGGGGCAAGCAGCGCCCGGGGTCCGAGCAGGGGGAAAACGAGGTGGGGGGAGCAGCGAAGCTGCGAGCAAAAGAGAAAAGGGAATCCTGCCCCCCCCCCATTCCTCCTTTTTACCGGGGCCTTGCAGGGCGAGGAGTGGGGACCCCCAAACCTCCCCTTCCCAGCCCCTTTGACCCAGCTGCGGGCAGGTGCGGGGTGAAGGGTGCCCGCAGGCAGGGAGTGTTGGGAAGACCAGCGACACCGGAGCTGATTTCCAAAAAACCAGGCTGCATGCCATGCTTTTTTAGTTTGTTTTGTTTTCTTTTGTTTTAATCGCACCGACGATATTATTTTTAGTAGAGCATATGTTTTGCATGAAACCTTTTCAAAACAGCTCTCGCAGTTCCCAGCGGAGTCTGGGAGGGTTGTTTGGGGGACGTGGGGGGAATCAGGAAGTTTCTCTGTTGTCCAAGAACTGTGCAACAGTTATGTAAAAAGGGGATTAAAAAAAAAAAGCTCTTTTATAACTCAGCAGAAGCACCCGCTTGGAAACCGAGAGCTCCCTTTAAAATGGGACCCGACGAGACGAGGAAGGGCTCACCCCGAGTTTCCCAGGTTCCCGGCGACAGTCTTAAGGTTGCAAATTAAAATCACGTACATGTATATATTTATAATAAAGAACAGTTAGCTGCTCCGGGAGGGTGCCGGTGTGCCCTGCCTCCCCCGGGGCCGGGTTCTCCTCCCGCTCCCCCTGGCTTGCAACCAGCGGTGCTTGGGGTGGGCTCGCACGTTAGCGGATCTGGAAACATAGTGTCAGGAAAGAAGAGATATTCCTGCTGGTCTCCTCTGCTCCACTGCCTTTTCCCAAAGGTCTTCAAATAAGCCAAGATCAGATTCATTCTTTCTTTCTTTCTATCTATCTATCTATCTATCTATCTATCTATCTATCTCCTCTTCTAGCTTCTCACGCCAGCTAAGGTTAAAAATAAATGAATAGCAGCAGTAGCCTAGCTCTTCAAAACTTCCCCTCCCCACCGGTCTGATGTTATAATCTGCTTTCCCAGTCATGACCAGCGGGGACCTTCTCTCCGTCTCTCCTGCCTTGCCCCAGTCTCCTTTTTAAACTCTAGGTAGTTCTAGTTTCCATTACAAAACTTCATCTTGATTTATATAGTCATAAACATCATTTTTGTCTTTCATCCCTTTGGGGTGAACTCCTTTCTTTTCTTTTTTTCCCTTTCGCTTTTTTTTTCTTTTCCCTCCCCACCTGCATGGTATGGCCCACATTTATACGAGACCTCATAAATAACATCTGGTGTCCCTATGATGGAACTAGTCAAATGTCTTAAATAATCCCCAGTACCAATATATTCACTGAATTCCTTTGTTTTCTCTCTCTCTCGTAAACAGGCATCCACACAGATTTTTTCCCTGTAGTCGGACGTGTGTCTGTGTATGTGCAGGGCTGTACCAGGACACTGTGTTACATGTCGTGTCACAACTGCGCGGAGCTCCGCTTCATCATGCGGAGTCGATCCCATTCGCACACTGCTACTGACTTTTGTGAGTTAAGGGGAGGAAAAAAAAATGCTCTTCTTTTTTGCCTTCGGAATTAAACCCTTGCAACAGACTCCGGTGCAAAGGGCCGGTCCTCCCCGGCGCGCCCCCCCGCCCAACGCAGGGCTTTGCTTTCCGCACATCCCGGGACCCCGGGGTCCCACAGCCGGGGGTCCCCGGCGCCCCGGGGCAGCAGAGAAAGGGCTGCCCTGATTTCCCTTCCAGCAAGTCGTCCCTCTGCCTCTGAACGTTTTCGGGGAGGGGGGGGGAGAAGGAAACCTCTGGGGATTTACGAGTTAAGAGTGTCTCTATACTCTCTCCTTAAAATGAAGACGAAAAAACGCCAGAATCTCACGCAATTACGAAATGACCACAATTACTTTGGCGCTTCCTTCAAACAACACTAAAATGAAAGGAGTGTGTGTTTGCGTGTGTATTTCTCACCCGAATTTTCAGAGACAATAATTCTTTTACCCCGCCCTCCCCCCCCGCCCCGGATCTGCCCCCGATGGGGCAAATGAAAAAAAATCCCCACAAGCAAAAAAAAAAAAAAACCAAAAAAAAAAAAAAGGGGGGGGGTTAACACTTGGCAAGGTGTTTTTAAAGCAAAGGCAAACACTATTCTGAGCGCTACCCGGTGCGGTGTGACCTCCCCGGTTCCCCAGCGTGGGGAGGTGCTGTGCCGGTGATTATTAGTGCTATTAAATAAACAGCGGCGTGCACGGAATTGCCGTCATCTTCTGACAACATGCGAGGAGGATGCTTTCCTCAGGTCGAGGGGAACATTTCCTTTAAAGCAGAAACCTTTGGCTCCTTCCAGGTGATAAATTAGTGCGTGTTGAGATTTACAAAGAGCATTGGGTACAATTGCAATTATATCCATAGTTTTACTCGCTTAAAACGCCAAGGTGAGTGAAATGCGTGTGGGCATTTCTCTTCCTTGTAAAAATCCATTAAAGTACCAGGGGAGATCTTTTTCCTCTTGAAACCAGCGCTAACAATAGTTTATATCGCTCTTGGTGCACAGAGCATCACCTGACAATCTTTGCTCCTGCAAAACTCCCAGGGACTTAACTGAAAACTGTCGTTGCCTGCAAAGCCGGCTCTGCAGCTCTTCCCAAAAGCTGTGAGCAACGATCGGGACGAGAGTGAGCCCCGGTCTCCCCTCCACTCTGATGCTGCTTTATTTCAGTGCAGAGTGGATCCTGTTTTGGCTAGGGAAAAAAAAAAAAAGGAGCCTGTTTCCAGCTCTGTATAGAAAATCACAGTACAGTAACTGGTAACAATGGGAAGGGATGGTGGTGGAAGAACAGCAAATGGGGCTAGGAAGCATTTTTGGATAAATGCTTTTCAAAGACATAGGCTGGATTTAGAAAAATCTATTTAAAGTTGGAATAACACGAGCAAGAAGGAACGAGGTGAAATATTGTAAAACGAAAAGTTCTGGATTTTTATATTAACATTTGGCGGTGAACGTGGGGTATGGTTTTGTTTGACGTGTAAAATCAACAAAGGTTTTAACCTGCCCCAGAGAGCCGCCTGTTCATCCGCTGCTCATCCTTACACTCACCAAACACTCTGCAGACGGATGAGTGAAAAAGACTGAGAAAGTGAAGGAGACTATCGCTTCAACCCCTCCAGTCTTGCTTTCCTGGGACCTTGCCATTGCAGCCGGAGCCCGGAGGCTTTCCCTGCGCCCGGCAGCTGCCGGGGGAGGACGGGGGCGATGGCCGAGGCGTAGCAGGGACCTCCTCCTTCCTTACGCTTCAAAGGTTTCTTTAAACTTTAACTTAGGAGTGACATGAGACGAGGGAAAGTAACTCACCCCCGACCTGTAAACTCACATTTTGGAAACAGCGGGTTTTTTCCTCATCCCCTCCTACTTTTTTTTCCCCCCACCTCCCCACCCTCCTCCTTGCTTTAGCTTGGCTTGGGAAGTTGGGGCTTGTTTAGAAAGTTTGGAAAGAAAAATCATAAAAGGAAAGGGAGAGAGAGAGTTGGTTACAGAGAGTTTCCCTTCTGGATAAAAGGTGGTAATTATAGCGGTTTTCTCGCCGATGTGGAGCAATACCTCCACCCCAAAACACACACTGGGCTGGGGGGTTGTGCAATTCTGGAAGACGGGTGTGGAAAGTCAAGAAGGGCTTTTCCTCCCTCCTCTAGCTGGAGAAATCGTGCGTGTGTGTTTGTGTACATCTATGTACTTGTGTTACTGACCTGCGGGAAATATTTTACAGCTACTTATCTCTCCCGGTACAGAAAATGAAGGCTACACGGTTGTTTTCTCCTTGCTGCAATGCTTTCTCCATCTCTCCCTGTTTATATGCGGTTGCCCCATCCCCGAACCTTTCACAGTCTCTTTTATTTGCCAAAACCACCTGACACACGGCTCCGGGAGGCTCTTTTTGCAGTCTGGGCTACAACCCCTGCCAGGAGGGATGGCCCCTGCTCAGAAGGCTCGGACAAGGTTAATGCAAGGGAGGAATTGACAGCTGATGCGGGGGGGGAAGAAAAGTTGGGTTATCCCCAGTGATAACCAAGGTCAAGGTAATCTCCTGCTAAAGTTGGGAGAGGAGAGAGGAAGATCTGGGAGCGAGCTCATCCTTCCCCCAACCTCATACCGAGCTCCTTCAGCTCTGCAACCCTCTCCCCCTCCTAGCAGAGTCTGCACAGCCCCAAACCGGCCCCTTCTCCCCTCCGTGCGGGGTGATGAGGAGATTGCCCTGCCCGCTTTGCTTCCCCGACCTCCCCCCTTCCCCTCGCCCCTTCCCAACATCCTGTCAAGCAATAGGCTGTAAAATAGTTATCCAGCCCAGCACACAGGCAAGTGCCGTTTGAGAGTAATTTCTGCCCCGAGCGTTTGGCCGGGGGCAAAGCAAGCGTGCTCTCTAACTGATCAACCTGGATATTTCATTATTCATTAATTTACTGTTTAACCAAATCCCACTCATTATCAGAGGCAACGCTTGGCAGAGCCCAGCGAACAGTAGCAGTTGGTGTCAGGCGTGGAGAATTGGCCCATTTGATCCTGGGCTGTTTTATTATTCAACACCACTGACTGAGAAAAAGGCCCATGAATAATAAAGAGCCAAAGCGTGTTTGAACTGAGAAGCATGACACAGCCTTACAAAACAGCAGTTAGGAAATTAAAGGCGAGGTGGCCCAGGCTTTGCATTTTTTATTCTCACTGTGGGCACAGGCATTGGGATCCCACATTTTTTGTTGCTCCTGTGTTTATTGTTGTTGTTATTACTATTTTCCCACAAGCTGTTTGAGAGGTTTAAACCCCAAATCTTAATTGGGATCTTTTTATTGTGAAGTTTCTCTCTGCTCTATCCTGATTATCATTTTGGTTTTAATAATGACACAGATTGTGCTGTTTGCTTTTTCTCCTTTCCTGTACTTTGTAGGAAATGAGCCTGCTACAAACATCCAATCTGGATCATTTTGGGTGTAAACCCACGAAAACGCTCACAAGAGAAGGTTAACTGAGCACTGGGATGCCAATGGTCCACAGGAACTCTGCTGAGATCCTGCAGGACCCTCAGGGCTGGGACTAGTCCATCAGGATCAAGTCTCCAGAAAACTACTACTCTGAAGGCATTTTTCATATTTTGACACCACCTTCATCTCTAGGCACTGACTGATCACCAGCTGAAAAGAATACATATCCTAGACAGTGTCACCATCCAAATTTTTTTCATGTTAGTAGCAAATGATCTAATAGTAATCTTTATTGTCATCACCCTGCTTTTCACCCTTCTGAACCCAGATGTTTGCTTTTTGGCCCTAATCCTTCCCTTCTGTACAGCAGAAACTCACAGGTGTTATCTCAGTTATGTCAGGATCAAATTACATTTTCCAAAATGCTGCCCTTTTTCTAGGACACATAAGACTGTCCTATGGAGTGGTGACATTTAGCATGTCTTTATAAAAAGGTTTTCTTCTCTAAGGTAGCTAAAATATGGGGTCCTGAAAAAGAGCGAGGAGCACACAGCCAACAGCAGCTTCAAAAAGTGTTGACCAAAAGGTCTCTGACTTTTACATCATACAAGAACAGTGGAGCAAAATAACTTATCTGCAGCCACAATAATCACATGAGTGAACCTGGAGTATTCACAGTATTCACTGTAATCTCACCCTCTTCTAACAGGAGAGTTTCACAAGACTTTTGGTCAAAATATTCTTTCTGTGTTACCCTTTTGATCTTTGTTGGTTATGACAACTGCTGTTGTGAAACACCCTCCGATTTCTTTATGTTGCGTTATAATTTATGTCAGAAATAACATCTTCAGTGTGTTCAGGTTGCAGAAAAGACCTGGCTTTTAATCTTTCTGTGGGCAAATGGAGGGATGCATTTTGCCCTTTTCACTTTTCAAATCCCCTTCTGTCAACTTTGTCAAGAATTATGGTAGGAGCAGTCATGGTATTTTAGTCCTCCCTGCACGCAACACTGGGCACAACACATGGTGGTAGGCACAGGATGGGGGTGCTATCCCCATAACACTGAGACTGGTCCCTCGCTTTGTCATTTGTATCTGTTCAGACTCAGACACTTGGATGATGAGAAGAGATTGTTCCTCCTGTTTGTGTCCCTTCCTATCTTCTCCCTCATCTTCTCCCCTGCCTCCCTGAGATACACAGAAGTGGGATTTCTGACGGGTGGTAGCCGTGCAGAGAATGATAATTATAAGACCAAGTGCAGGTTATCTGCACATATTAGTTCTGGTCAGGATCAACAAAGACCTCCTAAATGATTTAGAGTTACTTGATTTGGATCAATTGTTTATTTAATAAAAAAGTGGCCAATTCAACCCCACACCACATGTCTGTCTCTATTTGTGGCCTGGCTCCCTGCAAAGGCATCTTTGAACAGGCCATGTGTATCCTATTGTGGCAGCAGGCACTAATCCATAGACTCTGTCTCATCCTGCAGGGTGTTTTTTAGGTTTGAGTGTTTGGTTTTTTTTTTCCCCCACCTCCTGCTGTTACTGCTAGAAGAACTGGTGTGAATTTCATTGGGAAAATGGACCCAAGTCCAAGTCTCTGTCAGGAATATGTGATCAGAGATTTGGCTTCTTAGTCAGAGCTTTGCCTTATCTTTCTAAATCAAAACCTGCTTTAGAAATCATTTCAGATTATCAGAGCTTCCTCTTAAGTCTGGTTCAGACTGACTGTGGGTTTTAAATACTGGAAAAAATAATAAGGTGTGTGTGCATGTGGGCGCACATGGGATGGTACAGGAGACGCTTGCTCTGTTTACGCCTCTAAAGTGTCTATACACAAACTTTTTCTATCCTCTTTTCTTTCTGATCTTTCATTAATATTCATGACTATGGTTAGTGTTCCTGGAATTGAATGTATCTGGTGAAATCAGTCCCATAGCAGCCCAGATTTCTTATTAGCATTCGTGTGGGCTTCATATAACTCTGAGGTGGGTCTTACCATCAGGAAGACCGTAGGTCCATGATCACTGAAACAACCTGTTTCCTGACTTTAGGAGAAGAAGGATTTCACCTGCACATCACCATTACCAAACTGCAAAAGATGGCCATGCAGTCATGCAGACTATACATACAGGTTGTGTCAGACAACTGCAGACTGCTTGGACAGCGAGTCACTGCAGTGGTGAGTGGTTGGCCATGTGTTATGCAACATCAGTAATTTGCTTTCATAACATTTCCATAGGTGTAACAGGGGATTGAGTAGGTGACCTCAGTGAGCATGTCCAGAGAAGAGCAACGAAGCTGGGGAAGGGTCTGGAGCACAAGTCCTGTGAGGAGCGGCTGAGGGACCTGGGGTTGTTTAGCCTGGAGAAGAGGAGGCTGAAGGGAGACCTTATCGCCCTCTACAACGACCTGAAAGGAGGTTGTAGTGACGTGGGTGTTGGTCTCTTCTCCCAAGTAGCAAGTGATAGGATGAGAGGCAATGGCCACAAGTTGCACCAGGGGAGGTTTAGATCGGATATTAGGAAAAATTTCTTTACTGAAAGAGTGGTCAAGCATTGGAACAGGCTGCCCAGAGAGGTGGTGGAGTCACCATCCCTGGAAGTATTCAAAAAACGTGTAGACGTGGCACTTCAGGACATGGTTTAGTAGGCATGGTGGTGTTGGGTTGATGGTTGGACTAGATGATCTTAGAGGTCTTTTCCAACCTTAATGATTCTATGATTCTATGATTCTACCGTAATATTCCTCCATAAGAAACTCCATCACTTTCTCCAGCTGAAAGATAGATACAGCCTTAATCTCTTTAGGTTAGGAACGGTCTTTTGTTTCAAGCGCCCAGCATTTTGTGAAATGGCACCTTGATTTTCACTCCCACTAGGTAATAAAATAAAAACAACCACAGCATGCATTCTTCAGGAGGTATAAAATAAGGATTCAAGGTGATTTTCTGGCAAGGCAACTTTCCACAGGAACAGCAGGTCTTTCTGTTCCTTGGTAAAAAGTGGGTGTTCTTTGTGTTGCTGACAGAAAAACTAAAAAACACTCTGCTGTCAGGATGAAAGAAGAAATCTGGTGTTTCCATGCGTGCATGAATGTGACGAGCAGACGTGCGTCCCAGTGAAGGCTGTTGAGCATAAGTGGATGCGAATGCCAGTGAAGGATTATACCGTAGGTGCAGAATTGCAGGTTTAATCACATGTGATTATAATTGAGTGTGGGGGAAGGTGGGCAGCACTGGTGGTGTAACTGAATGGGGAGTGTGAGGGTGTGATTGTAATTAAGTGTGGGAGTAGCACTCTGAACATAACTGAATGTGAGTGCCAGGAGTTGGGTGTATAACCCAATGTGAAAGTGTCTGAGTGAGTACATGTTAGTGGAGGGAAGAGGGCATGATTGAAGCTGAAGGTGAGTGTGGCTGAGTGTGTATGCGATGGAGCTGGTGTGTGATCGGAGGACTCGTAGGAACCAGGTGGCATCAGTAGGACCACAAGAGACCGTCTGCAAGCCCGTGTTTCTGGAGCGAGGGGTGTGAGAGGTGAGCATGGGGGGTGTAATCAAAATGCAGCCTGGGTTTTCTAAACTGCAGTGTTAGCTGGGAGAGCCCTTCTGCTGGTGTGCTGAAAGTCACAAGCAACCGCTGGTGTGCTCAAAGTCACAAGCAATCTCATTGACTTTCCTGTAGCTGAACATGCATGAATAAGTGCTCGGTACCAGGAACAAGGACTACAAAATTAGTGGATGTAATTAACGAATCCAATAGTGAACGGTGCTGGGCTAGTCTACAAAACATTGACTACTTGCTCGCATAAAATACTAGACATACTTTTTGCTGTGTTCATACTGCCAGCATATTAATTTTTTTACGTATAGTTTAGCCTGTAAGTTTACTGCAGGAAAGTTTGTACAAACAAGGAATTTCCAATGACTAATATCTAACGAGGATATTTGTGGCAGAGGTATTTTCAAAAACTTTTTTCACATGTAACACGTGTTTCTAAGAACGAAATTAATCCAATCAAGGCAAAGAGCTAACACATCATAAACTATGCATCTAATCAAAACTAATTAGCCCAGCTTGATTTTCACATATCAAACATATACAATGAACAGCTCATGGATTTGAGACCAAGATGCCTCAAAGAAATTATTGGGAATGTGAATTCAAATAATGACTAAATTGTAACCTTGAAGACCATGTGTGAATGGTTGATTGAATTAATTCAATCCTTCTTTTCCCCTCCAAACCAGTTGTGCAGCTCTAGTTGTTTGTGTGCCAGAATGATTTAAAATGATGCTACCAGCAACACTCTCATTGCCATTTACCAATATACGCAAGTTTCCTTTTATTTTCACCTTCCTTTTAACAGCTTCTCATTGAGACAGGCACACACTTCTCTTCACATGCCTTAGGGCTTCTTGACACTTCAGAATTTACCAGAATAGCTGTTCCAGAATTCTGGAATAAAATTGGCTACATGGGGGCTTTAATTAAACAACTACTTGGGAACCATTATCCAGAAATAGTAAATTTCCAGGAGTAGAAAACCTTTCGAGAAAAAATGTGGCTCCGTGAGTAGAGACATGGCATGGGAGTGAGGAAAAAAATGCAGTCTTTTCTCAGCTCTGCTGGAACAGCTTTTTTATCCCTCAGTTTTTATATACATAAATGGGGATAGAGAGCCATATTCTAGTAGTTTACTAAGGGACTGAAGTTAATCTCACCAGGTTTTACATGTCTATAAGGTAGGCACCTGTTTAAGTTGCAGAGGTTCTATATGGATAGAGAGAGCTTCTTCCAGTGGCTGGCTTGTCCAATCCTGACATGAGTATCTAGATAGGCTGGATGAACATCATCTATATGTCTTTGTTTCTCAACAGACTTGACAGGGACCCAGAGGACTCAAAGGAGATGGTATGAGTTCCCTTTTATGCTTAGCGATACACTTAATGAACTAAGCGACCACATCTGATACAGTTGCTAAATTAGGCATGGATAAGTGGTAAAAAGATGACTGTTGCTACTTATTTTATGCTGAGAAGCACTTTGAGGTCTTCAGATATAAAGAATTGTGCTTCCCCAGCAGTCTCATCGCTACTGTAGACTTTTCTCCTTCCTTGTCCTGTGCTTCGTTGCATAAACGGATTTAACTCGTAGCATGTTTGACACAGCAGGATTCAGCTTCTGTGGCCTAATAGGTAAGACATGAGTTCAACTTTCACAGTATCTGTAGAGTCACAGATGTGCTCACCACATCCACTTTGCTCTGACACCTGCTCAGGTGCTTGATGTTGCTCTGCTTTCATTCGTAGGCTTTCATAGGAGGAACATTAAATTTCTAATATTAGAGGATCTTTGAATGTAGTCTCCACACTTAACACTTGCCACCATTTGTAATACAGAGGCAGGTATAGGATGCAAAATAGCTATCCGAAGGGAAATCAGACTCTCTCCTGTTTCTTCACTCCTGGTTTTACAGCGGCTTAATCGCAGCATGAGGGAGTGAGACTCTCTTTTTTTTCTGAAGTAGCCTGGTGTTTAAGGGACTTTGTTGGGAGACAGGGGCCTGAAATATTTCAATAGGAGAGGGACACTGACCTTAAATCTCTTGCTTCCTGGGCAAAAGCAGCTCTTACTTCAGATACACTTTGAATAAAAGCAGTCATGAACTGGAAGTGACACCACTTGTTATTTACCCAACCTGCACAGATCAGAGCACACTTGCTGGACTGCGCCCCTCAAGGTGCTCAGATGCACCCCACTTGTGAGCCTCAGGCAGGTGGCATGTTAGCTCCGCTCAGGACAGTGGTGATATAATGCAAGAATGGTTCTCTGGTTGGTTATTAACTTCCTTATCAGTTGTAGAGTCGAGCTCTCGGATCGTGCTCCCAGCCTTCTCTTTGAGGTATGAGAGTCTGAGGACATGGATTCTAGTCTTATCTGTGGGTGTTAAGTCATTGAGTGTCAAGCCTGTGGTGTCTGCTTCAACACCCATCCGTCACTGCTAAAGCTTTCAGTGACATCAGCGGCCCAAGACTGGGGCCTTCAAGTGTAAATTTTAAGGAATGAATCACTGCACACTTCTATAAAGGTTCCTGCTGGAAATGACTTGATTAAAAATAACACACTTAGGAGAGGTGTTTCAGCTCCAGCCAGACCTCATTAACAGAATCACTCTTGATGTTCTCCTTGGCAAGCCTGGCGTTAGGTCTGCTTCAAACTTGTTTATGAGGTTGTTTGAGGTTTGTGCAGCACACAAGATCTACAGTTGGAAAAGTGTCACTGCATGAGGCTGTAATCCTTGCTGTGGTCAACGTGTTGAGAGTTTTATATTTCCTGACCGCAGGATCTTTCCATAAAGTGAAGGGGGGAGGGATATTATCGTGATTAACCAGCTGGTTTATTAAAACTTCTGGAAGCCACGGTGAAGCTTTAATGAGATTATTGTGTCCATAAACTGCAAAGTTTCTTCTGCTCTTTCTTATTACGGGGAAAATAGAGGAACTGGCCAGGCCTGTCTCAGGCCATATTAGAGACCATAACTCTGGGTGTGAATGGTGGCAATGAGACAGGGAGAGGCCTTCCTGATGCACTCACCAGCTGAAAATTTGTGAGGTGTTTTTTTCCTCCATGGTCTCTGGAGGTGTAAACTGCAGCAGAAGCTTTTGGCAGCCGCACTAGAAACAGGGACAGGATTCCCTCCTTCCCTCAAATCTCCCCGGTTAACCTGCAGGATGAAACACGAGCAAGTTTTCCATAGGCTGGCCATGACCCATCGTTTGAAAACATATGTTGCATTTATAGACCCTGCTTTGGCAGAGTCCTTAAGCACCTACGCAACAGTACGTGTGTGACTTCAGCCTGATCACTCAGGATATGTCCCCAACCAGAACCATGCCAGGCTCCCTGTTTATTTTCTAAGATCGATGGAGCAGCAGTTTTTACATGGTAACAACAACATTTAACATTTGTATAGAACAACACCTATTTGGCTTGCTTTCTGACATTAACTAACTCATTGCTCTGCCAGGTAACAGAACGATATGATGCAGTGCACAAGGAAGAGGTTAAGTGTGGACTGGATCTGAGGAAAAGCAATAAGGTCAGCTGTAATAATTTCTTGGCCTTTCCATCTTGATTCCTCCACTCCTTCTACTAAGTTGAAATGAAATATGAAAGAATTGCAGGCTGTCCTAGTAATTTCCTAATCTTCTCTCTGTTTGTTAATTATATTATCCAATATCTTAATTTCCTCCTCTTCATTGCTCTTCCTTCTTTTTTTCCCCTCCACTTTATTTTTCCTTTGCTTTTATAGCCTATGTAAAGAAATACAGAATGGCATTTAGCCAACTGACATTTTGCTTGGAGATGTTGAAAAGATATTGGAAAAGCTTCACAAGAAAGAAGAAAAGTATGCCAGGTTGTGTCCATTCTGGTGATCCTTTCTGGACATCAAAAAAAAAACCAAAAACCAGACCCAAACAGTAGGAAACTCAAATGATATTTCTAACATAAGGAGTTATAAGTCCATCCTCTACAGCAGACAGCTTGGAGCTATCAGGCCCCACTTACTTGGCACCAGGCCCAAATGGCACAATCTAGTCATATCAGTATCCATATGGGGCAGATTATTCTTCATTTGGGTGACTTTGACGCAAAAGCAGACAATATCACACCTTCTGGTGTCAGGCTGGCAGTAGACAGTGCCTCCAGTACCCACCTCTTTCTAATTGTACCAGTAATCGTATTTTTTCGAACACATCAGGAGGGAAAGTGGTGAGCCTCTTCAGTAGATACCCTCTGTACATCCTAAGGTGCTACAG
>VYZW01031273.1:2258-16639 GCA_013401315.1 Balaeniceps rex | reverse complement strand
AGTGCTCTTGCTTCTCCACTAAATCTCAGTGAGACCTCATAAGAAGTATTCATGTTTTCTAAACATAGGGCATTATAGTTGTAATTCTACTAAAAAAGACACATTAATGCAGCTTTTAAAGTTGTAGTTCAAATGTCAAATTCTGCAAGTAAAGATGATTCAATAATGCTAACTGCACTTTTTCAGTATTTTATCTCCTATTTACATCAAGAGTTTCTAGCTGTAGTATAGGAGATTGTACTGCAAACTTCCGAAAACATATCAGAAAAGCAGACTTTGGGGATATAAGGTTAATGTTGCTTTATATCCTACTCTTCCCTTTCTTGAACTGAAAAAGAAGGCCCTCGCATTTTTTCCTAAAGATTGTTTGCTGGAGGCTTTAAGCAAATACTCATAAATACATGAAATGGATAGTTAAGAAGAAAGAAGTACCAAATTTGCTATGTTCGAGTTTAGTTTGAGCAAGAGCACTTTATCTCATCCATATCTGACCTAAACCTTAAATAAGACAAAGTATAACCTGCACTAAATAAATACATTTCATTCAGAGGACCTTTATGCATTTTTTTAATAAAAGTACGAAATGAAAAAATAAAGTTTCACAATAAAATCTCCCACTAGGCTGACTATACCAATTAGGTAGTGTAAGTTATCTTTGTTAGGAACTAACCATAAACTACTTCAGATTACTAAAACTCTCAAGCCACCTCTCCAAAAATAAAGTGTACTCTACTCATCCTCAAAGACTTGCTAAACACTCTAGCAAGAACAACAACACTATCCAGGAAAACTAAATGTACCAAGTATGCCTGACCACTGTGTAGGTCTGGAAGGATGAAGGGAAATAAATTCATTTGTACACTGCTCTACATAAGCAACAGTCACAAAAATCTCACTTCAAGAACATGTTAGAACTTTAGAATTCTTCTTTAGAATTCTTTATTGAGTTCAACAGCTTTTCAAATCAAAGAAAATTGCGTTCCTGTCATGCTTTTATAAAACTTCATTAATGTTCAAAGTATCTAAATCTATCACTGTTTTGTTTATATAAAGAGCCTAGAATGGTCAAACATATATGCAATGCAAAAGAAGCATTTATTTTATGGGATGCTGTTCCTCATGTTTTTTTATACCTATTTAACTTTTTTTTTTTTTTTTTTTTTGTCAAATGAATATGTTAAGTCTTTCTCCAGCTATTTTTCTTTGCTTTCAAAATTTCCACTCAGGATAGTATAATTCCTCCTGAGAGAAAGAGGAAATGTGTGGATGTAAACAGTTATCATTTTTATTGTCCATCAGGTGCCACAAGCTGCAACACTGAGGTAATGGAAAGCACACAGATTCACGCAATGGGCTGAAAGAACACAACATACAAAATCCCTTTTCCATGTGCAGAAGAATTCTAATATGTCTTTTGCCAGTTTGTTCATTTTTGGTTTGTGTTACAAATCATAAAATCATCGAATGCTTTGGGTTGGAAGGGACCTTTAGAGGTCATCTAGTCCAACCTCCCTGCAGTGAGCAGGGACATCTTCAACTAGATCAGGTTGCTCAGAGACCTGTCCAACCTGACCTTAAAGGTTTCTAGGGATGGGGCCTCCACTACCTCTCTGGGCAACCTGTTCCAGTGCTTCTCCACCCTCATTGTAAAAAATTTCTTCCTTATATCTAGCCTAAATCTACCCTCCCTTAGTTTAAAACCATTAGTCCTTGTCCTGTCACAACAGGCCTTGCTAAAAAGACTCCTCCCATCTTTCCTATAGGCCCCCTTTAAGTACTGAAAGGCTGCAATAAGGTCTCCCCGCAGCCTTCTCTTCTCCAGGCTGAACAGCCCCAACTCTCTCAGCCTGTCCTCAAACTACTACTGTATTGCAATTACTCAGGTGCTTTAAAAAAAGAAATAAAAAGATCACCAGCTGAAAACTTTTACTAATTTGCCATGTAGCAGCTAACTTCCTATACGGAAAAAACCAAACGAGGCTACATATTAAAGAAACCATTCCTAGCAGCTCATCTTTCAGTCATTACCAGTTGTAAGGTACTTTTTCCTATGGTTCAGAGATTATTTCTATCTATACAGCAAAAAAAAAGGCAGTTCAGATTTTATTGTTTTTCAGTTCTCAGAAGGCTGAGAAGCCTTTTCCTGTGGCACAAAACATAGAAATACTTTCAGTTCTAAACTTCACTAGAAAATTCTACAAAAATTTTTCAATAACGACAGGGCAGAAAAGCCCATCAGTTTTCTTCTAGGAACACACAGTTAAAACAAGAAGAATTAAGAACAAATTAACTTTGGACAGAATTAATTTATATTGTAGTTGTTATCTAGAAATTGTATGTTAGAAGAAAATACTTTTTTCTTTTTGCTTTTCTGTCTTTTGAAAAGGAGCTTCATTTCAAATTACTCAGAAACACCTCATGAGAGTTCATTTCGAAAAATTTAACCACAGTGTAACTGCTATTACCTGAACAACCAGACCACCTAAGAGGACACCAATACTTCAAGAACAACTAAGTAAGAGCTGGGAAATGCCATAAGAACACCTGCGAACAGAATAGCAAGAGTGTAGAGGAAAAGTAAATTTCTCTTGAGTCCCAACACTCAGTTACAAGGTGGCTAAATAGAGTTACTTTTAAAGAGTTTTTGACATGTTTTTAGCATTTTATATGGTCACTGTACAGATTCATTTGAAGTTGGCAAACACTCAGCACTTTTACCTATGCCAAATAACAGGCATCAAGAAAGTGATGAGCACAACATTTAAGCAGACTGATACTGTGTAGCCTGTCCAGCATTATCAAGAACTGTCCTTCGCTGAAAGAACATCCAGGGAAGCAATCCAGTTTTCTGGGAAACAATCATTTGTTCAGCTGCCTTAACATGGGACGACTTTCTCCTCTTTGCATAATTCTGTATCATTCTTTCACCTTCCGGTTGTACGACACAGGTGTCAAATGTTCCACAGCCACTAATTGCCTTCACCATACAACCCTAATTCACCTTTAGGACAGGCTCCAACCACAGATACTGGGGGAAAAAACAACGTGTATCGGGCCTTATAGTCTGCATCATACTGCATATGCACAAGGCAGCCAGAGAAAGGTTGTATATACACCATCAGTTCTGGCACTCCAGACTTTGAGTACTGAACTTTGTAATGTTATTCTTGTATTTCATCAATTTTCACGAACAGCAAACCTAATGACTCAGGCTTCTTATTAAAATCCTAATTTTCTTCCCCAGCCATTGCTAGTTTCCCTACTCTGTCAAACATTTTTCTCTTTTCCTTCTGTATTATGTCCGCAACAGTTCTTAGCATTGGATTCTTTCTCCCACTCATCCTCATGGTGATGTTCTCCATATAGACATTTTCACAAGTTCCCCATCTCATCTTCCCAATTTGTTTTATTAGTAAGCCCAGCTCACTATCAATCATTATCTTTCACTCTCTCAATGTGGGATACTTACTTTGTGTGATGTAAATAACACTTTACAAAATCACAGCATGGGTTGAGGTTGGAAGGGACCTCTGAAGGTCATCTGGTCCAGTCCCCCTGCTCAAGCAGGGTCACCTAGAGTCAGATGCCCAGGACCGTGCCCAGACAGCTTTTGAATATCTCCAAGGACGGAGATTCCACAACCTCCCCAGGCAACCTGTGCCAGTTTTTGGTCACCCTCACAGTGAAAAAGTGTTTCCTGATGTTCAGAGGGAGCCTCCTGTGTTTCAGTGTGTGCACATCACCTCTTGTCCTGTCACTGGGCACCACCGAAAAGAGCCTGGCTCTGTCCTCTTTACACCCTTCCTTCAGGTATTTGTACATATTGATAAGATCCCCCTGAGCCTTCTCTTCTCCAGACTGAACAGTCCCAGCTCTCTCATCCTTTCCTCACAGGAGAGATCCCCCTAAGCCTTCTCTTCTCCAGACTGAACAGTCCCAGCTCTCTCATCCTTTCCTCACAGGAGAGATGCTCCAGTCCCTTAATCACCCTCACAGCCCTTTGCTTGACTGTCTCCAGTACATCCATGTCTCTCTTGTACTGGGGAGCCCAGAACTGGACCCAGCACTCCAGCTGTGGCCCCACCAGTGCTGAATAGAGAGGAAGGATCACTTTGTCAATGTGCTGGCAACACTCCTCCTAACGCAGCCCAGGATACCGTTGGCTGCCTTTGCAGCAAGGGTACGTTGCTGGGTCATGTTCAACTTGGTGTCCACCAGAACCCCAGGTCCTTTTCTGCAAAGCGGCTTTCCAGCTGGTCAGCCCCCAGCATGTACTGGAGCCTGGAGTTGTTCCTCCCCAGGTGTAGGACTTTGGCGCTTCCCTTTGTTGAACTGCATGAGGTTCCTGTCAGCCCATTTCTCCAGTCTGTTGAGGTCCCTCTGGATGGCAGCACATCCATCTGGTGTACCAGCCACTCCTCCCAGTTTTGTACCATCAGCAAATGTGCTGAGGGTACACACTGTCCCATCATCCAGAACATTAACAAAGACGTTGAATAGGATTGGACCCAGTATTGACCGCTGGGGTACATTGCTAGTTACTGGCCTTCAATCAGACTTTGTACCACTGATCACCCTTCTCTAGGCCCCGTTGTTCAAGCAGTTTTCAATCTAACTCCCTGTCTGTGTCCCAGACAAAGGACTGCTTACCCTACTTTTGCTGCAACTGTAAAGCTTCTAAAACAGCTATTTAGATACAGATTCAGTCAAGTCCACTTCTCAAAAACTGAAACATGGAAAGCCAATCCTAAGATCTTTTATATCTGGAGAAAATCTAGTAACATTTTATGTTATGGATGATTTCAAGGTAGGAAAATTAAGTCTGAGTTAGGCATATGACTTTTGATTTTTATGCCTGAAATGTTTTCAACATGCAAGACTTCAAACCTATACTTCTGGAAAGAATTAATACACAAAAAATATGCAAGGCACTAAGCTCTAAAGAGCTGTGAAAACACAGTGTAAACAAAGTCAAACACTGTTTGGATAAAATTAATAGTCAATAAAAAACTTGCAATGGCACAGAAGTGTGTAAATACAGTAAAATCCAGTGCATGTGCGTCTCTGCTCAAGCTCAGTACACAGCCTATTAACTCATGTAATAACGCGATTGGACAAGTCACATAAAACAAGGCATTTGCTTTATTTGGGGAGAGGGGAGAATGGAACTTGTGTAATCATATTTTTCAACAGGCAATATAATCTGGTTTATTTTTAACTGGTACACTCAGATTCAGCACTTACACACACACAGAAATTTGCTTTAGGACAAATATCTGGGTAATACTGTAAGTACTGGGATAGCTACAGGATTAAAAAAAGACCTTACCTGTTTTGAACATATCAAGGAAGCCATAACACATAGATGTGGTGTTAAAAACAGTTTTAGTCTCATGATTAAAATTGCTAGGACACTGTACGCCACCAGCTGCAATGCATGGTATATCAGCTGCAAAAAAACCAAAACAAAACCAAACCACACAAAAGCATATTTGCATACTTTTTGTTTGTGTCTTAAACATACAACTTCATTTTCAATATAGCTTAAATGACGAGATGTCTGAAAAAGAGTCTAAGTCAAAGTAAAGATCTTCACATTTCAGATAGTGAAAAGGACTTTCTGTTATCTTTTTTCTAAAGTGTATGTAGTATGCTAAGGTATGGAACAACAGGAAGGATAAACATTAACAATAAAACCAAAAGGAGCTGGAGAAATGGCTAGCTATGCAAAAGATCCTGAAACATAAACTGGCAATAACGTATGTAAAATTTCTTGCACAACCTCTTTATAGGAGTGATGAGACCTTGCTATTTAATACCTAAAATACCTAAGTATGAAATGAAAGAAGTAAATAAAATCATCCTTGGTACTCACACAACCACAGGCAGCTTGCTTTAGTATTCTCAGAAAAAGTTAAAAAGCAGAGGTGTCACTCACTACTCCTAACATTGAATCTACGTTACTTGTGGAAGTGCTGTGGTAAATCATAGAGGCATTTTTGCAATCAGTGCTTTTATCTAATTGATTGATTATCATATTTTGAATGGCACAAGATTTCTCTCATAGCACAAACCACAAATAAACTGCTGTTAAGAAAGTTCTGTGCTGTCCTTGCTGACTTAATTGCAAATAAATAAACCACATAAGAAAGCTGCCATTCAATTACATTTTTTGCATAATTTTATTAGAAGAACGACGTGTAGAATTATTTTCATTATGGCATATTTCAAATCAGAATTTTAACATTATCGGTCACATGAAGCCCTGGTAAAGGAACCAATCTCCTTCTCAGTCTATATGGGGAAAATGGAAGGTCCAGCATAATTTCAGTGTCTTTCTGTACTGCTACAGCAAAAGCGTAAAAGACTCCTCTCTTGCACTGCCGCCCCACCATTAGCTCACATATTTTTTTGTTCAACATTCCAGAGTTATTCTGGTGATGTACCACACCCAATTTAAGACAAGGGAATAAAAGATGCAAATGCTTACCTTCAAATAAACCACATATCAGGATCAGACCATTGCACCTGACTTCAATATTGAGTATTCACATTAACATACGAATAAAATTGTAAGAAAAAGAATCTTACCTCACCATGGTTAAAACGTTCCTCTCTGAATAAAAAACAGAAAATCACATTATTTGTTTATGTACTATAGAAGCACTGGTTTTACTTTGAAGTCCTCTATAGTGGCTCTAGACAACTGAACTAATGCAGTAAGCATGAGTCAGCACCTGCACAGATTTTTTTCCCCTCTATAACAAGCTTTGAAATATATTGCAAATCAGTAACTGTCCTCCTCAATTCCTATATCTATTTGGAAATCTGAAAATTAATTTTAGCAGTTTTTTAATTACTTCCATGAATTATTTCATATATAGAACAGCTTATTTAGAGAATGAAACTTCAGTAACGTAAAAGAGGCAGAGCACTGGTATCAAAAAAAAGAGTCAGTCATTTACTCAGGTACTACATAGATTGGGTTTGGATTCTCAGAAGGAAATACAAATGTGAAAAGAGTCAAAATCATGCATACTTGTTGCTCTCCAAAAGCATCTGTGAAGACAGGATGCTGAATCCTGCTCACGTCTATTGAAATTTTGATAATGGCCATTAGACTATGGAGAGCTGAGATCAGTGAAATGATTAGTGAAATTAAAAAAAAACCAGGAAGCCAAAAGATATGTTAGGGAAACAACAACATTCAACTGGACAAATTGACTGCTCTTGAGCACAGCATCAACAACTGATGCCAAATGGCTGTGACAGGTAGAGCACGTATTACAGGAATTTAGAAAATAAAATTAATACAGTTGGGATCCCTTCCTAAAGATGAAAGTCAGGTATCTTTATAATGTGGAAAAAAATAATGGGGAGGAAAGAATTCGCATTCACTATTTATAGGAGAAAAGCTAACAGGCACATAAATAAATACCTGTTTAGGAACAGAGCAGGAAAATAAACTATTAAATAGAAAATTTGGGGGTAAGAGGGTTAAGGTGTCTAAAACTAAGTTTAGCAGCTAAACTTAGTTTTAGGCATCCTATAAAAATACCACATATAGTACATACAAGCCATTCAGTTACTGAACTATACATAATTTACCCTTCAAAAAGGACCAACATAATGTAGCATTCTGAATTATTTAGCATATAGCAAATCAAATAAGCTTCCAGCAGAAAATCCAGTTTTACACTAAAAAGGAAGACAATATTTACCTTTCATATTGGCCTGCCTGGGATAAGGCCCACATAAGATATTTAATTGCCTGAAGAAAACAAGAGCCAACAAAAAGTATGAATAAACTTTCAAAAGCATTCTAAAGCATTTTCAACATTTGCTAAATTAAATTACACCTGGGTAATCTCATTTTGAGATAATGTTAAGATAAAGACATGCAATGTTTTAGCTAAAAATTCTTTTTGAGGATGTTTAATTAGCCAGGCAGTTAGCAGTTATCCCATCTGTTCCTGTGTAAACTGTAAGTTGTTTTTACACAAATTATACATAATCAAATTTACAAAAACAGTTATAAACTTCAGTTATAGTACTCATCAGCTAAGTGACAGAAATTTTTTGGGTGCTTAATGTCAAAGCAAGTTTTATCACTGACTCAGGAGTGGACCTTTGCAAAAAATCTATGTGAAGAGAATACAGAATTTTAAGCAAATAATTTTGAAAACCTGTATTTTATCTAACTGCATTGGGCCTATGTGGCAAGGTTTTAGCAGCAGGGGGGCTGCAGGGGTGGCTTCTGTGAGAAGAGACCGGGGCTGCCCCCATGTCAGACAGAGCCAGTTCCAGACAGCTCCAAAACAGATCTACCATGGGCCAAAGCAGAGTGCATCAGTGACACTGGTGGTTCCTCTGTTGATAACATGTTGAAGAAAAGGTAAAAGACACTGTGCAGCAGCTTTAAGAGAGAGCAGTTGGAGTGAGAAAAATGGGACAGAAACAACCCTGCAGACACAAGGGTCAGTGAAGGAGGAGGAGGAGGTGCTCCAGGCACCAGAGCAGAGATTCCCCTGCAGCTTGTGGAGAAGACCATGGTGAGGCAGTTTTTCCCCCTACAGCCCATGGAGGGCCACGGTGGAGCAGATATCCACCTGCAGCCAGTGGAGGACCCCATGCCAGAGCAGGTGGACATGCCCTGAAGGAAGCTGCAACCCATGGAGAGCCCACACAGGAGCAAGCTGCTGGCAGGAACTGCAGCTCATGGAGAGGAGCCCACATAGGAGCAGGTTTTCTGGCAGGAGCTGCGACCCTTGAAGGACTGTACCCTGTGGAAAGGACCCATGCTGGAGCAGTTCTTAAAGAACTGCAGCCTGTGGGAGGGACCCATTGAGCCTGGAAAGAAGGGGGTGGGGATGAGGGGAAGGTGTTTTTAGCTTTGTTTTTGTTTCTCACAATCCTACTCTATTTTTAGTTAACAATAAATTGAATTAATCTTCCCCAATTCAAGTCTGTTTTGCTCATAACAGTAAATCAGTGAGTAATCTCCCTGTCCTTATCTTGACCCATGAGATTTTTCAACTATTTTTGCCCCCTGTCCTGCTGAGGATGGGGAATGAGAGCATGGCTTGGCAGGCACCTAGCAGCCAGCCAAGGTTAACCCACCACCCTAACTTCTTCCTATCTCAAAATAAATAGTGATCCCTTCAAAAAACCTGAAAAGTAAATTCAAGGTAAAGGTGATTCACTAAATCAATCACTTACCCTTTTGATGATTACCCCAAAAACCACCAGAACAACTGGTAATAGCAGAGTCTTTGTGTATCTTACTGGAGTCTACAATCAAAATAAACTGCATTAATTGCTTTCCATTCACCTATAATTACTTCAATGGTAATTTTATAGAAAACAATATAAAAGAGTTACAATGTAAATGTAAACATTCAAAAAGAACAAAGCAAGCTTAAAGAAACTCAAATTTAAACTCCACCCAGCAATCACACTAGAGGTCATAATACTAGGGTCATTAGTAAATTATTCCCAGTTCTTTGGCAAACCACCCAAAGACTAAAGTAGATTGTATCTCATCTGAATTTGAGTACTATGGGTTGAGTAACCTAAACACATTCTAAATGCATATCTAGATACTGATGAACTAAAAAAAGTCTACTAACGCCACATTAAGAAGCTTTAATGCTCTTCTGTAGTCTAAATCTACCACACAAGACTCTGCAGTTCTCAGTACATTTTTCATATACTCAAAACCAGTTACTGACAGCCACATAAAATCTTAAGTTTTCAGAACTGTAACCTTTCATTTATCCCTGAGCAAGCACTTCTTTCATTCAAGCAAGCACATTTCTTAGATCCAAAATCAAAACTGTTTTGTTTTTAGTTCATTTGAAAGCAGTAAAACCAGTTAAATTTAGCTTAAGTTCATTAATGTCTCTAACTTCATGAGTCAGCACTCGAACTTATGATGGCAATAGGTTATGGCTCTCAAGTGTTTTAAGTTATAAATTAAGATAAAACAAAAAGTTCCCTCTTCCATAATCATCTACTTTGATCAAATTACCTCTTTTTCCATGAAGTCAAACTCTGCAGCACAGGTATACATTAATGTATCAAAATCCTTGTAGCCAATAAATTTAGATTTTAATATATTTCCTATATGAGCCTGGTAGGATATACAGAAAAAAAAAAAAGCTGTAGTAAGCAAAAACTGCCCTGTTTTCCACAACAAAGCAGTTTAAATGTATATGAGAAATATTTTTAACTAGAACTGAAGTTTATACCATTTACAATATTGTTGTCAGAGCACCAAATATCTACTTCTGGTATATTAAATGACATCTTTGAGTGTAACACAGATTGGACTGTGTTAAATAAAAAGCAGAAAGCAGCAGAAAAAAGGTGTTACCATTGCAACTGGGTTCAACAATAGTATAGTTTTCTATACTCATATTTTAAGATATGAGCTTCCCATGTTTTGCCCCTTGATGCACATCTGCAGATAGGTTTTTAACAGTAGAATCTGATAATAAAGGGGCTGAAGTGAGGACTCCTAGTTACAACAAGCATTTCAAAACCATCTTAAAAATTTGCTTCAGAGGAAAATGAACTAAGATATTGAATAAATAAAGAAAAGGTGTAGGTAGAAGATATCCAAAATAAACAAAGATCTATAAACCCACATTTCAAAACAAACACACAGAGCATTTACTAACTCAATAGTAAAAACATTTGTCTTTTCACAAACTTCGGTGGTAACACCTCAAAGTGATAATATGTAATGAATGACAAAGCAAATATGTAATCCCTCTCCTATTTCTGCAAAACAAATCTTGGAATTTCAGCAAAGTATATCAGTAAGATGCCAAAATCAAAATACTAAGAATTAAAAAATTTTTGAAAGACACCAACCAGATACTCAGATGAGAGAACTTACATCATCAGCTATTCCAAACACTAAAGAAGTTAGGTATTTCAAGGTGACTGTCCCAAATAACCAGGCGCATCCTTCAATAACCTTAAAAAAATATATTTAGAATGAAATAAACATGTCTCAACAAACTTTTAAAGAAACCTTTTCTTTTTCAAAAGGCTTATTAAATTTAGTTACTAGTTACAAACTCCCCTACGTTATTACCAATAAGTACAGTAATTTCTAACCAGTTACACTTCCCAAATTTCACTATACTGGGGTGTTCTAATTTTTTTCCTGTATTTTCTATTACAGCTAAAATAATTTTGCACAACTGATTTATATTATGTCTGTACCGCTGCACACGACATTGTAGTAGAGGAGGTACCAAAGTTAACTTTAAACAGGGGCAGCCTGTCAATTCCATGTGTTTTGCATACACCAGCATGTAGTGATTATTTCCCACCAACAGCCTCTCCATATTATCAGGTTGTACTACTCTGGTAATTCAAATCTTTGGAGGTATTTGCTGATTTATAGTACCTTCTCAAGATAATCTCAAGTTACAACTTGAAGGAAATATAAAGAAAGTATGCACAGTTACTACTTTTAGTTACTTATCATGTTTATCCCTGTACCAGAAAGATTAAATTCTTGGCAATCTAGCTTAATCTATCTAATTCTTTATAAAACCGGATCAACTGAATAGGACAACCTGGCTCAGTATCTTGTATCTGGGACCAGCAGCAGAAGCTTTCAGAGAGAATATAAACAACAAAATACAAACTGACCTTTACGCTAACGTAACCAGGGTATTAATGTGACAACAGGTTGCATTCAATCATCACATTTAATGGCTGCAAATGAACCTAAATACTTAGGAGGTACCTAATCCTTTTCTGAATGCCTCTTTTTTTTTTTTGCTTCCACAGTATCTTTCTTCTCTCCTATAAGCTTATTGTTGCTAGCATAAGGGGCACTAAATTATAATTATATCCTACTTCTATTCACTGACTTTGTCATATTTACCTTTATTTTACAAGATGTAGAATTCTAACCTGTTTTAAAATCTCAGCTATTTAGCGATTCTACATTAATAATTATCTTCGTACTCTACTTAAATTTGATGGTAGTACATTTTGGGGGAAGGTATTCTATTTTTTTTTTCTTTTTTAAGTAAGACACATTGACTGAGACTGCATGCAATATCTAGGATGGTAAGTATGAGTTTACAAAATAAAAAAATATTTTCTGCTTTCTCTGCAGTTCCTTCTCCATGACTTCTATCATGCATTTTTCTTTTTGATGCCTGCTCAGTAATGAATTGATATGTTCAGAGAAATTTTCATAAGAATACCAAGATTTCTCTGCTGAGTGGCAAGGACTTATTTAGGATCAATTATTTTATATAGATACTTAGGGTGGTGGTGGTGTTCTTTTCAAAAACTTACCATTTAATCCCACCCTTTGTTTCTTACCTTCTAACATTCACACCTTATCCCATGGAGCTTATTTTCTTTTATGGTTCCCGTTAGATATCTTCCCCAAAAGCTTTCTGAAATTCAGGTGCATTACATTCACCCACACACCCTTATCTACATCCTTCAAAGAAGTCAAATACATTTGCAAGGCATGACTTCCTTTCAGAGAGGCTGTACCAGACCTATCTCATTATAGTGCATGTACATATTGCCTTAACAACTTCATCACTGTTGAAGTTTTTATTCTTTTACAAAAGTTAGACTTACTGGTCTGCAGTTCCACGAATGCCTTGGATCTCCTTTTTACAAACTGACATGAGATTTGCCTACACTCCCACTTCCCCTGGTACCACAGCTAACTACATTGGCAGGTTATACATGCACTGCAGCTTGTTATAAATATATTTTTTAATTCCTTTATATTCTAATTCCTTTATAATAACTGTATGAATTCCATCCAGTTTTGCCAACAGGTTACCCTTCATTTAACAAGAACACCTGTCTTAAGCCAGGCATAGTCTCAGTAGGCTCCCATTTCAGGTGTTTTTACAAGGTAATGTTATGTCTTAAGCAGCAAGTTGCTTCTCATGTTTTCTACAGTGTTATATTTTATTTGTCATAGTTTTGGGGGTGTCCTCCATGTTTGGACTTGACTTCTACTGCCCTCAAACCCCACCCACACAACTTACAGTGTTTTACTCCAACTTCCTTCCTTTAGTTAGTTATGTAATTATATGTTGCTTGCTTATAAAAAAAAAATCCTAAAAAAATTATATAGGACATTTTAATGAATATCTAATGCAGTATCTTAATCTCCATTTCTGCAAGCACTGTTAGCATTTTACTTGCCTTTTCTAAATTGTTCTTTATTTTAAAGGGATTTTCATACAGATCTTAGGTTTTGTAAACATGTTTAAGTTGGTAATTTAAAATTAAACGTGTTGCCATTTGAAGGCTGTTTCAATTTTCTGATATAAACTTATGTTTATGCCCCTTTTCTTCCTTCAATAATTCAAGATTAATTTCTGGGAATATTGACAATTTACTTAAGAGAGTAGTTCAGCTATATTTCTTGATTTTCAACTATTAGAAACTAAACCAGAAGTTATTTCTGTATTTCATTAAAACAAAAAAATGGTCATAGTTCTTTTCTGAAATTCAAAATATATGAAATTCCTTACCCATAGATAGACTTCTCTTCTGCTGCTTTTCAAGACTTTTGGACTCAATTCAAGAATTCCCTAATAATAAAATCAATGTACATTTTCAGGTAAAATATAGTAACAATAAGATACTTCAGTACCCTGGATGAGGGTTTTTTTTGTTTTGGTAAGTGCCTATTGCACCACACAGCTATTTATTAAAAACCCCTCCATAATTAATACAACCTGAAATATGAATGAATGTGTAATATTGTGATTTCACCCTGCAATGCCAAAACATGCCAACATGAAAACTCTTACTGCAGTTTAAATGCAATTAATGGAAGACTACTCTTCTCCTTAACAATTAAGATTCTGTATTCAGTTCTAAGCTTCTTTAAATCAAAGCCAATGGGAAACTGAATTATGTCTGCTTCCATGAATGACAAGACACATCTGAAGCAATAAATAAATTACTGGCAGCGTAATACAGGCAATTTTCAAACAAGGCAACAGAATATGGGGGGTAGGAGGAGTTACTGGTATTTTTCTGTTTCCCATTATGTTCCTCATTTTATGACAAAAGGAAGACTCATTTTAAGCTAATTTGATGAATGAAATAATTAAGAAAATCTGAGAATGAACTTAAAAGCTTTCAGAAACCCAGTCCATATGTGACACTAAGACTGAGGCTGCTATAAGCACCCAAGTAACAGACAAACAATAAATATTTTTTCCAAAGCAGGTAACAGACAAGAAATTCAATGTACCTGTACTTACTACATAATTACAAAAGCTGGTACAAGAAACTAGAGTGGGTTTATAACAAGCAATATATACGACAGCAAATACCAGTAGCCAAAGCAGCTTATTCTTAGC
>VYZW01031272.1:6765-23283 GCA_013401315.1 Balaeniceps rex | reverse complement strand
AAGAATTAGTTTAAATGAGAAGCGTCAGTCAATATTATGGCTTCAAATAAATAACTTAAAAAAACATATTATGGTGACATTATTAGATTAAACATCAGATATAATCTAGAGTATGCAATATTAAGAAACAGTTTGTTTGTGATCATAATTTAAAAGTCTATCAGTCAAACAGATGTAAGAAACAAAACAGTAATTAATCTACCACTTCATTAGGTGCTGGCTTTCTAGGTTCACTCCTTTTTACATACCAGATGCCACTTTACTATATACATGCACACACAAACACCTGTGAGTAGAGAGCATATCTGAGCCTTGCTCAGCATAATACTTCCTGTTCAAGGTTCAGCCACTCCTTAAACATGCACAACATTCACACTTTTAGAATAATGTCTCAGACTTCAAAAAGGAAAAAAAAAAGTTTCATGCAACTCAGAGCAAGTTTTAGTTTTTAATCTTTTCTCAGTTCTGTTCTGATAGCTTTCTCTTCTATTATTTCAACATAACAGAAGTGGTGTCAAAGTCAACACAAATTATGAAGAGATATTTTAAAAACACATCTCTGTATTAAAGAGCTACAGTGTCACTAACTCATCTGTTTATACTCAGCAGTACTTTTCCCCTGAACACCTTTCACACCTTCACCTGGCCCATGCTATGTTATGAGCAACTGGCTTTGTGTAACCTATCATTAATTAATAGAGAAATCTCGAAAGAGAAGTTTGTGGGAGACAGGACAAAGCCTGGGACTTCTCTAGTGAGACATACTAAGTCTCTTAACGGAAGCAGAAAGTGCAAGTAAATCCCAGTGCCTCTGGAACCTTTCAAACAGTGAACACACTTTTTGAAGTTTAACAACTATAGTCTGTGAGTTCAGCTGTCAAATCAATCCTCTTGCCCATTTAAAAGGAATCATTTTCTCTTGCAGATTCTGCTCACAAGCATTTTTAGATCCCTGCTTTCACTACGAAGCTTTACTACTGCTTCAAGAAAAAAGGAAATGAAATATCAATTCAATATTTAATATTCAATATTTATTATTCAACAACAGCTTCCTGGGCATGGCAATTGGCTATGAGCTACTTTGTGTATAAGTGTTCTGCTATTTTCAGTTGTCCTTACCTGTAAGAAATGTAAAACTGGCCTCTGGTTTTGTGGTTTGTTTTTTTTTTTTTTCCTCTCCCCCCACCCAGAGGCTAATACAGCCAGTATAGCACTCTGGCTCCTATAAGAAGGTGCCACCTAAATGTTCTCTTTGTACAGAATCAAATCTGAGGTGAACCGCCTTACCAGATAAACCTCTTTGCCATAAAAGAGGAATCAGACTTAGGGCTAACAAATGGATTTTTTTTTTTTTTTTCTTTAAAAAGTTGATTGAAATGCAAGTTCCTGTTTATTGTTATGAAGTCCTCTCTCCTTTTTCTAAAGAGTGACTTAATTAACTTCTATATGCATTAAAACCAAAAAGTAGGCCTATTATCAGTGTGGTATGAAAGGATCTATTCGTTTCCATGATTTTTATTTCATGAAATATCCCCCACGTTGCAACTGTGTACAAGAAAAAGTTAGTAAATTTAGGTAAGTTTCACATTTTAGTTTTTCATCAACTCCTATTACAAACAGCATTATTTCCCTATGATTAAATCCAATGACTGATTATTACATAAACTGGATTTTTTGGACACAGTTCAAAAGACTAGAGGAAGCAGTGACTAAAAATGAAATGGGCATGATAACATTGTTCTGATGGCTACCTGCTACTAACGGTAAACATAAAGCTAGCAGACCAAACAACAGTTGGCACAGGACCTCAGCTTACACTTCCATCAGAACCTATTTCCAGTAATTGCATTTTGGAGTACAGAATGATTGGTTTTCCCCCTACAAACAGCTAAAAATTCTCATGGAGACTTAAATAAATGCAAAATTCACTTTGCCCTTCAGAATTTCTGCATCTTAATAGCAGTACCACTACATACTAAAGAAATAAGCGACATGCTGTTTCTTACCTGTAAATCTAGCTCTTGACATCTTTGCGCCAACTCTTCTTTTTCTGCTAGTGCTTCCTGAAGATCCTCCAAAGCTTTTTTAAGCTTTTAAAAAAATAAGATAGTCAATCATTCTGGCCCATATCCAAAGTACTCACAATTCTAGGTTCCAAAATGTCTCAATTGCTTATACCAATTGTTTAAGAAGGATGTTAGGTACACATTGACACAGAAACCTATATATACACTGTTAGATGAAGATCTCTGTTCCTTTCACCTGTATTTTGAATGACTACCACACATAGTGAGTAAATTATTGAAACTCAGTGTAACATCCAGATTCAACACAACAACTTAGGCTAAAAGCATAACAAAACCAAACACAGGAGCATTCACGTTGTCACAATTTCAAAATCCCTGCCTGTTAAATCAAATGCCCTTCATCTCAGAATAGAAATAGCGATGCTCCTTTATGGGCAGGTACTTTTAAAGACAACTTAATTTTATGTGCAACACCTTGTAGTGTTCAGGTTATCAATAATTTTCATGACCCCTTAAAAATAACCTGAAGTGTTTAGCCTGACATGGCTGAGCCTTGATGTACCCCTAGCTCTTCTTGCAATGTGGGTTTGCACTGCCCAGTTTTACCCCATCCAGGAAGATGACATAGCAGTCACTGCATTTTTTTTAAAGAAGCTATAAAATATCACATAACTTTTCACTTAATTAGCACTGAAAACCAGCATTACTTTATTGTATATTCTCTGCCTACATCAGTATGTTGCTCTGCCCTTTGTGAACCAGTATGGTTTAATCAGATCAGCTCCGAGTGGAAAACAGACCAAGCAGTTTGTGCAGATAGAAGACAGAAGAGTGCAATTTATTGTTGAGGGGTTTTTTAACTTTTAGAATTGGAGAGGAAGAGCAGCTGTCCTCTTCATTTAAGGGACGGCAAGATACCAACTTATTGTTCAGGCCTGAACTACAAGAGCAACAAATATAAGGCAGTTACCTGCTGTTCCATTTCACTTGATGTATCACTTGTGGAAGGACCTGTTATCTCCTTGCTCATGAGCTACAGAAAGAGCCCACAGGAAAAGAAGGTTAAATTAGAGGTTAAATATCTGCAAGTTCACTGTCTACTGAGTACTATTTGTATAACCCACCATGTCCTTGCATCCCTTCAATATATCAAAACCAGATTAATAATAATAATAAAAACCACCTCATGGTTGGTAAAGGATTTAAACAAATCTAGAATAAGATGACTTTCTTTTACCTCTCCCCTCCCCAAATTAAACAAGTTGGCAGTAGCATCTTATTGGATGAATCTGTGATTTGTTGAAGTTATTGCTACCCCTTAGTCAAGTTAAAATGAAGTGAATCAGACGGCGGGATTTCACTCCGTTTAATAGTTATCACACTTCTTTGTGTCACATTAATTGCGATTAAGCAAACAATGGGAACATTAACATAGCTTTCACTGATCTCCAGTACAAAGATGTACACAGTATGTTTGTCAACAATTAAAGGGCTTTACTTCTTACTCAGGAAGACCTACACTAGACCTTCTTCAGAAAGAGTTTGATTAGTCAGAATATAACAAATAGGTTTATGGATTTATTTCTCCCAATAGGACACTTATAGCTTTAAAGACTATATAGTAAATTTAAACCTAAGTTTTAAAGCCTACTACCAACTCCACTGTTACCTTGATGAGGGTGCAACTACACATTACATTTTCTTCAAAGTCAGCATTTAGTTTTTGGCTCCCTCCACACTCTGCCTCACAGTCCTGAAGCTCACAGATGTGAGTGTCCTGGTTTCAGCTGGGTTAGAGTTAATTTTCTTCCTAGTAGCTGGTATAGTGCTGTGTTTTGGACTTAGCACGAGAATAATGTGGTAACACACTGATGTTTTAGTTAGTATAAACACTGCTTAGCAACAAGTCAAGGATTTTCAACTCCCCACACTCTGCCAGCAAGGGAGGTGCACAAGAAGCCAGGAGGAAGCATAGCTAGGACAGCTGACCCAAACCGACCAAAGGGGTATTCCATACCATATGATGTCATGCTCAGTATATAAACTGGGTGGAGTTGGCCGGGGGGCACTAATCACTGCTCAGGAACTGGTGGGGCGTCGGTCAGCAGGTGGTGGGCAGTTGCATCACTTGTTTTTCCTGGGTTTTGTTCCTCTCTCTCTTGTTGTTTTCCTTTTCATTACAATTTAATATTACTATTAATTATTTTATGTCAATTATTAAACTATTCTTATCTCAACCCAGGAGTTGTCTTATTTTTGCTCTTCCAGTTCTCTCCTCCATCCCACTGGGAGTGGGAGGGTGAGCAAGCGGCTGTGTGGTGCTTGGTTGCCAACTGGGGTTAAACCATGACAGTGAGTGACTGTAGAGCTATGCTGTGAGCTGGATCACTAAGTGATCAAACTAAGAACAAATTAAGATACCAGGGGGAGCACACCATGACAAGAATAGAAGAGATGCAGCTGGGAGTTTGTAAATCAGATGCTGGAATGGTCTGTCAGAACAATGAACCCTCACAAACAGTTATGATCAGCTTAACTTTGGGTCCAAGACTACCGCACTGGGACAGAAATTTCAGAACCTGTCTCTAGTATAATCGACAGTTGGCAACAAGATACATTTCTTGTGTGAAACAGGAAATCTGAAGCATTTATTGTCTCCACAAGTTGTATGTTTGGGCATATGAGACTAAAAGCAAAACTCCTTGGTTGGGGTCTTGGGCCTCTTGGTCCTGATCCTCCCAGATAATTTCGGGAAGGACTTACACTCTTCCCTGACCTTTACTTGGATGAAAGAATTCACAAAGATCAACAAACAGATATTCAGATTTCTCAACTGACAGCATTAAGCTATGAATTATTACTTACCTCTTGAATGGCAGTCATGACAACATGTTGAACAGACTCTTCAAGGGTCATGATATTCTGTATGTGTTCTGTGAAAAAGAATTCGTAGTGACTCATGACAATGTTCATCTTAATGGCTTGAGTTAACATGACATACTGTTTGCAGAAAGATCCAGAAGAAACCATTCTCTATAAAGCTTTTTCAAAACAGGTAGCACTCTTTTTATAGAGAGCACTACTGTTAACCAACAACATTATTACCCAATAATATAGTAGATAAGCATAAGAGATTATAATCTCTTAAGTGAACAAATTTATACGCCTAATAGAACAAGGATATTTTAAGTCATCTATATTTCCATGGTTCTTTTCATACATACATCTATGTATACATAAGCTTTTGCAGAGTCAACAAGCTTGCAATTGAGTTAATAAATAAAACTTAATGAAAAAAAGTATTGCTAGCATCTTCATTCCCAATGCAGCCTGACAGCTTACTTCCCAAACACTCTTTATGAGTGTGCTAGCTGCTCATGGCTTGGCTGGACGTACTCTTCACTGGGTAAAAACCTAGCTGGATGGCCAGGCCCAAAGAGTTGTGGTGAACAGAGTTAAATCCAGTTGGCGGCTGGTCACAAGTGGTGTTCCCCAGGGCTCAGTAGTGGGGCCTGTTCTGTTTAATATCTTTATCAATGATCTGGACAACAGGATCGAGTGCACCCTAGGTAAGTTTGCAGATGACACCAAGGTGGGCAGGAGTGTTAATCTGCTTGAGGGTAGAAAGGCTCTGCAGAGGGATCTGGACAGGCTGGATCAATGGGCTGAGGCCAATTGTATGAGGTTCAACAAGGCTAAGTGCCAGGTCCTGCACTTGGGTCACAACAACCACATGCAATGCTACAGGCTTGGTGAAGAGTGGCTGAAAAGCTGCCCGGCAGAAAAGGACCTGGGCGTGTTGGTCAATAGCTGGCTGCATATGAGCCAGCACTGTGCCCAGGTGGCCAAGAAGGCCAATAGCATCCTGGCTTGTATCAGAAATATGTGGCCAGCAGGACTAGGGAAGTCCTAGTCCTTGCCCCCCTGTACTGGGCACTGGTGAGGCCGCACCTCGAGTACTGTGTTCAGTTTTGTGCCCCTCACTACAAGAAAGACATTGAGGTGCTGGAGCATGTCCAAAGAAGGCCAAGGAAGCTGGTGAAGGGTCTAGAGCACAAGTCTTATGAGGAGCAGCTGAGGGAACCGGGGTTGTTTAGCCTGGAGAAAAGGAGGCTCAGGGGAGACCTTATCACCTTCTACAACTACCTGAAAGGAGGTTGTAGCAATGTAGGTGTCAGTCTCTTCTCCCAAGTAGTAAGTGATAGGACAAGAGGCAATGGCCTCAAGTTGCGCCAGGGGAGATTTAGATTGGATATTAGGAAAAATTTCTTCACCAAAAGCATTGGACAGGCTGCCCAGGGAAGTGGTTGAGTCACCATCCCTGGAGGTATTTAAAAGACATGCAGACATGGTGCTTAGAGACATGGTTTAGTGATGGACTTGGCAGTGTTAGGTTTATGGTTGGACTTGATGATCTTAAAGGTCTTTTCCAACCTAAATGATTCTATTCTATTCTTTGATGCAGTCATTTCAGAGTACCTAGGAATCACACCTATTCTACTAACATAATCATGCTGAGGATTCCTTATCCATCAGAACATTGAGCATTAGCTCTGGTAACGGGAGAGAAAACTCAACTAATTCAGTCTTGAATCTCTGCAGATAAACAAAAGGCAGTTTCTAATACAAGTTTTTAATTTAATTTGCTTGATTTGCATTTGAATAGTAAGTTTTAGGTCTTGGTACATATTTTAGCAAGTATGAATAATCCACACTTCAGACTATTTTTTTAAACCTGCCCTGAGCAAAGTTTGAGTTTTATTCACAGAAGTTTCCCATAGATTTTCTGCTTTTAAGTGAACTCCAGTTTCAGAATAGGCATGCAACATATTAATAATAGAGACTTTTTGATACATAAGAAAGAAAAGTTTCTACATCTCTTCCACCTTTACAATCACCTGAGGCAGTCTGCTGTTTGTTGAACAGATTAAGGTAGTGCGTACCTTGTTTCCTTTCACAGTTGACTGCACAACCTAAAATAAGCTGCAGAAGCCTGCCCAGTTCAGTGGGATCCGAGTTCTCAGATATCTGGTTTAAGTCTGGAATAAGCTCTTCTGAAATCTGCTGACCCAAGAACTGAAAAAAAAAGAAAGAGAGAAAGTGGGCTCCCACTTCTGTACAACATGAAAATCTGGTATCATAAGAAATCTGGACTCAGTAAGCCATCCAGAGAAAATGGTCATTAATAAGTTTGTTACCGTAAAACTTACAGAAGGGAAAGATTTTGAACATTAAACGTGAAGATACACACTAAAAATATTGGCTCATGAGAGAGTACATAGACAGCAGTATCAGATTAGGAAATCTGAAGAGGTCTAGACAAAGCAGATGTTCTTAACTCATTTGTTAGAGGGCTTCATACATGAAACCCAGATGTCACACACCGTGCCTCTCTTGGGCCAGCAAAGACCATTCCAAATGTCTGTCTCCATCCCTCAGTGTGGATGTGTGTTTGGGGGAAGGGGTACTCAATCCATTGCTAGCCAATGATCTTTACCATACTTGGCATCTCAGATTTTTCTCTGAATAGGCCTAAATTTAATCTAAAGTAGACAGCATTAAAAAAAATTATACACAAAACACCTAGCAATTATTTAGTGCAATGAAGTTATGCACTTTAGTAAGAGTTCTATAAAATTGTTCTGGCAAACCCACAAGTTTTTAGAGTCTATTAACTGGGGGTTCAGTTAACTGACCACTTATACAAGCAAAAGCAACAGTAGTAAGTTAAAAGTTCTTGGGCTAGACCTCAAATACGAGAGAATTAATTTATTCTACCAACATAATAAAAAAAGGAATTAAAAATACTTCCAAATTCAGTTTCTCCCTAATCCTTCAAAAAGTTCCTCATAAGCCTAAAGAAGTTCTACTGGGCTTGCCAGAGAGCCTCAGTCCTGGCAATACAGGAGGGCTTGGCACTTAATATCACGACTAAGCCCAGACGAGACCAGGAAGCCATTAGATGATCTAGCAAGTTTTTCTATACCATACCCATTACATAACTGTAATCAAGCTCCATACAAAATTCAGCATTTTTTTTTTTGGCATACAGCACCCTTTTATGGCTACCAATCTCATCCTGCATGAGATTGGAACAAACTATAACCCTTACTATGTCCAGGAGGATTCGTAACTTATCTCCCAGCTTCCAAATGAGTATCATAAAACCTAGACTAGGGTTGCCAAATCTGTTCTGTTGTGTAGAGAAGGATTACAACTTCACTAGACAAGAGCAAATATGAATGTACACACAAATGTCAACAGGATTCTGCAGCTCAGTCCTTATGACATTCACCTGGGCAATGACAGAGACACGGTTTCCAGATTATACTCCAAAAGTCTTATCTAAAATACACCTGCTCAAATTAAGTTTATATTCACTCAGACCTCCCACTTAACCAGATAATTACCATATACTTTCTGCCAAAAAAAGTCCTTAAAATAAATTACTTTGCCAAGGGGGAAAAAAAAAAGCTAGGTGAAAGAGGATAATAATCATAATGTTTAATGATTAGAACAGAAAAAAAACCTGCTGCTTTTTCCATACCTCATGATAGTAGTCCATAATTCCCTGCAGTATCTTCTTCAGATTGCTGGACTAATTGTTGTACATGAAAGATAAGGTTACAGGCTTTTATTAAAATTCTTGATTTTGCTGAAATTAAATAATAATTTATAATAAAATGTTTACATAGCAGATCTACAAGAGGTCCCTATAATGACAGGGGAATAGAAATATCGCAACAGAAAATCCCCATGCAACAAAGCTGGAAGGCACTTGAACTTGAACTGTCTGTTGATAGTTTATTTAAAATAATCTAAAAAAGCCTGAGCTTAATTCTGTAGTTTTTGGACTGCTAGATACTCTCAGGACAGACATGATATCCAACCCCACAAACTTTCACTAACTTCAGTTTTGAATACCTTTATTCTCCAGTTGTCACCAACATCATCTTTAATACGATTTAGCCAAGATGCATCAAACCAAGCAACATCTCTGAAACAAAATTAAATGATTAAACATCAATAAGCACACAGTGAAATAAATAAGATACCAGATTCCCAGCACTGAATCATCAGATGTTTGACTACAGTGTCTAATGAAGCATGAATTCCTGGACATTGCAAGTTATACCTATGTCACAGGAAATTTCCATTGTGATGGCTGAATTAAGACACCACCTTCCAGGGCAGGAAGAATTTCTGTACATGCTTGAGCTAGCTACCGCTAGGAACACAAGGATGTGAAGGCCTTTGTCATGCTGAATTTTTATACCTGACAAAATGAGCATAATAAGGTAAAGAAACATCTCCTTTTGACTAGTGCTGATGTTAAGTTTGGTACCTACTGTAGTACATTTGGATTTTCCAACATTGACTACAAATCGTCAAAGGCACTTATCAAGAAAAAAAAAACATTTTAAACTACTGGCATTTCATTTTTTTTTTATGTCTTTGGTTTCCCTGGGCAGCATAATTCCCACTTTGCCAGCATAAATAAGGATGAGTTGCGGAGGGAGTTGTTTACACACAATGAGCTGCCAAGCAGTACAATCACAGCATATCTAACACTATCTTAACTTTTACACCATACTGTTTATTCACTGGTCTCAAAGCACCTAATAAAAGACAATTATTATCCCCACTTGCATATCAACCAACTTGGTTGTAAAGAAGTTTGCCCAAAGCCTGGGGCAGCCTAGTACCACAAACACATGGGAAGTGACCCTCAGTGAATCTTCACTAAGCAATCTTAAATCAATTTTTGCAATGCCCCAGCAAAAGGGGTGAGCTCTGTCTTTACACACCACATTTAAAACCTTTTCAAGCAGGCAGGGGGGTTTCTGGGTTTGGCTTTTTTTTGGGGGGCTTTTTTGTTCGGGGTTTGGTTTTTGGCGGGGGGGGGGCATTTTAAGTAATTTCTTGATAATCAAAAATATAGTTTGAGCAGGAGATGGTAATTCGGACTTCTCCTTTATTATCTGAGCCAACAATAACTATAAAATTGCAGTGATGACTTGTAGCATGATAGTCTTTCAATGAAAGACTCGTGTTACAACCCTCTGAAGTAAGTTTAAATTTCAAAACTAGTGTGTTACTCAACCCAGTACCATTGTCATCACACTAATAAAATAGGAATGATTTTGCTTTTAATTAGCCCACTATTATTTTTTAATAATAAAATTGCCACTGAAGTTTCACGATTTTTTTTTTTCACACAAATAGTTAAGTTATCATTTAAATCCTAGAACTTAAATCTGTATCAATTGAGCAATCCCAAGAAGAAGAGAGCATGAAGACATGCCTTTTGAACTTTTAGTTCCTTATTCCAAAGAGGAACTTATTGCCTGAAGCATGAATATCCATGGAAATAGTGTTGATGGGAAAAGTGAAAAAGATCATATCATTCTTGCTCAATTACCCTGAAGTATGAATTTAATACTGCAGTATTAGATTATTTCCCCATCACCTTCTCCATTCTATCACATTATTATTCAACTATTATATCATCCCCAAAACAACAATATAAAGGTACATTTTATCTTTGGCTATAAGTTTCTGTCTACTTTAACTATACAAAAATCTTTTGGGTGGGAGAAAGCAACTATGCACATCAAACACAAACACCTCAAGAAACTAAATACCTCTTCTTCAAACTTAAGTATCAACTTACATTTGGTGAAGAACCTGCGCCATGGCAACCCCATTAGTCAAGTCCTGAACATCTCTACAAGGTGCAGCAGTATGGAACGTCTGCAACTAAAAGAGGGATAAACATTGTGTTTCTCGCTCAGTAGACAGGTACATGAAATTAGTTACCATTTTCCTTTTCCTCTTTAAGGCACAAGCATTTAGCAAGATGTCTTTCTACCAGAGGCAGCTGAAATCCTTTTTGAACCATGTAGTTTTTAAGCCAACCCAATTATCTCAATACTTGTGACTGTTGATTATGCCTCATAGCTTAATAACTTACTATTACCATGCTTTGCTTTTTCACGCTAGTCCTTCTATTGCAAATCAGATTATGGAATACTAACTTGGGAAACTAACATCATATTTATCCATCCCTCAAATTATGTTGGAGTGCTTAGTTCTGGACACATAACTACCTAAACAAAAAATGGCAGCAGAAGAACAGGCGAAAGTTGACGGAAAAAAAAAAAATCCAGTGTTTTACTACAAGCGTTTAGTAATAGAAGTCATGACACCAATAGAGACCCCTAAAATTATTTGGGGGTTAAGAATGGAAGGGAAAAAATTATGCAAAAACAGTGGAAAAAACAGTTGTTCGAGAGCCACTGCACACTTTAAAGATATGAAGATAGCTGAAAAAGACTGAACCATCTCAAGTCTTATGAGCTGGCAACATGTTTTCTTGCAATTCAGGAATTCCAAAATGACTCTAAAGATGTTCCTATTTAAATAGGCAACTTCAAAATACTTCTATAAACCCAAGAAACTTTACTATAACCTGAAGTTATACATCTTTTCCTGGTAATCATATTTTATCCATATATTATTTCTGGTATTTAAATTATATATATACACACACATGTTTTCCTGTTATTTTCCAAGCATCACACTACCTAGCGTTTAAACACAGGGTTGGATGCAATTTTACCCTGTCTACATATTTATGTCTAAAGATTAAGCAACAAAGCCCCAGTTTTCACTCTTCTGCTCCATTACAAAACCAGATTACAGCTGGAAGCATTTTATAATAAGTTGCCTGATCTATTCTATATGAATTGTTACATGCAATCTTTGTATTCTAACTGGTGCTTCCAGTTCCTTTGTAGTAGTCCTATTATAGTCCCTTTGTAAGAGGGCTATACAAACAAGATGCAACTCCCATCCTAAAGAATAAAATTTAATAGCTCGAGTGTTTTGCAGCTAGCTTCTCCAAAAGCAACTCAAATGACACACCTTCAACGTGTCTACATCCTTACAGAGCACTGCAATAAACGCCCAGCAGACAGCTCTATACAGAAGAACCCCATCATCAACCTGATGTATAATACTAGCTTATTACACATCCATAGGCAGCTCTCCTGCTGCCTGCAATTCTGACTGCTTCATGTATAAAGCCTTAAAACACTGAGGTACCCAGGTCCTTGGATCACTCCACAGACTGTAAAAAGTGACTGCAAACTCTGCAAAATACTCCATCAGGCTCCAGGAATTTGTGTCTTGGAGAACCCCTGGAGCACAGACAGTACATTTCTATTTAACAGTCCTCAATGAAGTTTTCTTCCATGAACTTGCACAGACTCTTCCCCAGTTGCCTCCTCCAGAAGTTCAAGTCTGTATTGACCTGTATTGACATCTCCTCCCACTGTGTCTTTCCCAGGACCAACAGTCCTCATCTATTCAGCCAATTCTCATATGGAAGCTCTTCCATACTTCCCATGAGGATGGTCATTTTTTAATCTTAGTTTTCTGGTTTTCCTACATTTAAGATCTGTAGGATGGGATTACCTCAATGTTAAAAATGTTTCTCCATTTTGGATATTGTATATTTTTTCAAACTATCCCCAAGGTTATATCTAACATTTTAACAGAATTATCTATTATAATTGCAATATTTTATTCCCCAAAAAAACCAATCAGCTCAGAGCTAAGAGGTAAGAGAGCCATTTCCACAAGCATGTCAGTTCATTACATGGTTACTCAGGAAAACAAGCTCATCAGCAATTCTTTTAAGTTCAGCCTTCTTTACGACAATAAATAAAATAGAAAGGGGAAAGTTTGTTGTTAATACTATTAAAAGATGTATATGTGGAATAGAATGGAAGCAAGGACAGATCCTTATAATCTCTGTCCACTGTGAAAATGGACTACTTAAACTTATTATGTTTACAATGTCCTAAATCACCTGTCTACCTGTGAGAGGGCTTTCCCAAACATCCTGTGAAACGTAACCTTCTTCAGAGGTCACTGGTGAATGACCTTGTCAAGTGTGTTTGGGAAATGGAGCTATTTGGACAAGAGTGGTGGAAAAGTACAGTTTCCAGCCGTGAGAATTTGAGGCAGTTGTTCATTCTATGTTTATAAAGAGTGACCATACCATATACTCTGAATATTTGTTTGCTTGCTTCAAAAAGAGTCTAATCAACCCAAGAAGAGAAAAACATGCAGAGCGAGTTTTTTCATTTGGTTTTTCAATTTAAAAAGTATTTTTTAAATCCTGTATTACAGGAAGAGAGAAGTCAGTAATCCCTGGTAGGTTACGTAAAAGATTAAATAGAAGAACACCAACTGAAGCAGCTGTGATTGACAGCACTGGCTTCTAATAGTATAGCAGCCTTAATGCCAACGCAAGAACAGGCACACAAACTTACAAGTCAAGACTCAGAATGCAGAGGTTTACGGCACAATATTGTGATGCTGCCATTTGGCTATACCCCCTTGTGAACCAAAGAAATTGCTAAGTACCGGGTACTATCGTTTCACCCGAGCCTGCTAGAGCAGGTGAACAAAGCCTTAGAAAGCTTTGTGACATGCAACACTGCTTTAAGTACCCCAGTATCTCCCAGAACAGAAACAGCTAATTAAAATTAAGGAAAAAGTAGAACTGAGAGTCTTAGTTTCTCCATATATTTAAGTTACATAAGCACCTAGAAATAATACGAGAGTAGTATTAACTATGGGTTCTCCAAACCCCATGCCACGCCAATCATTTCCTCAAAACAGATTTTTACTGTACTTACAAAAACAATAAAGGTAATAAGCATGGGGAGCAGGTTGCTAGAAGCAGCCATAGACTTCAGGACTACGTAATACTCCTAATCTTTTTTCAAATTTGATTAGTTTTACTAAATGTAGTACATGCTGCTACTCACGATGAAGACCATTTCATGACTCTAGCTTAAACGCACCTCGCCACTTACTGCTACGAGAGCAGCAAATATTTTTCTCTCAGACATACAGCTACTATGCTCACAATATACATGTGAAAATTTAATCCTCTATCACGTAACACTTAATGCCTTTTCTCTGGATCTGCTGAATGCCCTACCACAAAACAGCGGTAGATTAAACAAGACCATTCACATTACTCAGTAGAAATCAACCTATCCAACTCTTGGGAACATATGCCCTCAATTCCACCCAGACGATGTAGAGTTGAGGTTTTCCGTTTTATACCCAGATTACACATACCAGGGACAGAAGTTTTAGAGTTAGACAAAGAGATTTTAAAGTAACAATAAGCATTCCCATTCTTAATCCCAGAATATTAATAGAATAACTCAGCCATTGGCAAAGTTAACATTACCAGCGCTGCCAGTGCCAAACAGGGGTCCATCTATTGTGGAAAAAGCTTTCCGTTTAAGATATTACCATACATCTAGTCTGTAGTTTGGAGACAAAGACAGAAGCAGCCTCAGAGTGGTTTGGTACTGTACCAAGTACCAAAAGACATTCAAGAAACTTTTGCTCTACTACAGTAAAGAAAACAGCTATTGTAACGGCACCTAAACATAGAAGATACTACTGCATTGCTAGGCCTACTGCTGCTACTCTTATCACTCCAATCCTACCCACAGGTGGAAAATATTAAGGTTCACTTCACATATACTAACCAAAGTTTGTCCTTCTGACTTAGAAAACTGTTTCTGCAACAGACTTGTGAGTTCAGTCTTAACAGATATTACTTAAGTCAATTTTCCTTGGAAACTCATATGCATTTCCCCTATAATTTAGTCTAAATCCATTATGTTTTTCCTGTAACATCCTCAAAACTTTAAATTCAGTGACTGCTGGGTTACAGAACCAATAGATGGCATTTTTATTTGTGTTTTCTCTTTCTTCTCTGGACAATGCATGTTTTCTAATATAGAGTTTGCTAGAATAAAAAAAAAACCAAGATCTGGCAGCAGAACAGAAGAAAATCATGAGCATCTCTTCGCTATGTTAATGAGTAAATAAATTGAGAAACCTTTAGAACCACAGAGAGTTACAGAACCCTTTTCTCTTCAGATATACAGCACTTCATTCCTGCCTGCCCAAATATGCTCAACTTCAGAAGATCCGTTTTTTTTCTATTATTCAGTCTGAAGTTCAAGCTGAAAGGATGTTCGAGACATATCTTAGCGTTAACAACGGGTTTCTACTAAGTCATAAACAAGGTCTGAGAAATAGGGTGTTAAATCTAAAAACAAGTATCAGGCAACGCATCTGCTGAGCGTTGTATACAAAACCTTAACAGAGTTGGATGTTCATTTACATCAACAACACTACACAAAGCTCTTTCAGTTTAAGGCTAGTTAAAGTTCCATTAGCATTCCCTTTAAGATTCATGATGTAATTACAGCTATGCACTGTGATGATACTAAAAATGAGAATTAGGCTTAAAATATTTAAAGCAGGAATTGTAAATATTATAAAAGAGTTCAGTGCTGACTGGATTTTGAGACAGAGTTCAGGAACGCATTGATTTATTTTGCAATTGAATCATGATGGAGTTATTCTTACCTGACTACCAAGAGGAAAATACAATGTTAAAGAGCCCAAAAGAGAAAAAGAAAAGGATGCATAGATGAAACAACAGAAGATGTCCAGCTCCAGAGAGGTAAGCATAAGACAACTGAAATTTTAAAGACCAACAAAATACTGGAAGCATACAAGGCCACTAAAAGGAAAATGGAGTGAGGAAAAGAAAGGAGAAAATCAGTTTTCAGTGACTTATTACAGACTTTAACTCATTAAAACTTCTGTACCGTCATGTAGAAAGTAAAAGGAACACCTACTTTGGTAGCTGTTGCTATCACTTCTGCTATTTTCATTCCTGGATCTCCACAATGCTTCTAAAACACTCCCTTCCTTCCCTGATTTACACTTCACGTAGGCAAACCACCTGCTATTTCTAGAGAAACCCTTCACGCCAGGTAATTGCGGCCTTCCCTGCCAAGATTTCATGCAAAAGTTCTACTTAGTAGAGCTCACTCTCACCAAAAATATTGCATCTGCAAGACCAGAACTACAGACAAGGAAGCAGAAGAAACTTGGAAAGATCAAGGGATAAAAAGAATGTAAGCTTGACTGATGAACTGAACAAATACGTGTTTCTTGCACAGGCAACACCACACTTTTAGATGTGCTGTGACTGACTGTAATTAATGCTTTAACCAGCTGAAAGCTGGTATGAAATGTTCTGAGGTTTCTGCTCCTGTCAACTCAATTCAAATTAATTGCATATATTTGTTAGTATTGTTAATTACTGAGCAGTTTCCACATTGAAGCCACTGCTGGAGAACCACTACTTGGGCCTACGGGATATTCAAAAGACCACATCTACACTTCAAGGGTGTTTGCAAGAACATTTTACTGGTCGTAAAAACACTTGTTTCCCAGGCAGGCCCCATTACTGCAGCCACGCTTGTATGCCAACCGCCTCCGGTTTCTGTTCACTTGCCGCTCGGGCAGCTCCCCCGCCTCTCAGAGCACCTGACAGGAGCCCCAGCCAGCGGGCTGTTCACCCCCGCCCCGG
>VYZW01031271.1:1176-30480 GCA_013401315.1 Balaeniceps rex | reverse complement strand
TATTTAAAAAAAAAAAAAAAGCCCCTAAAGATGGCATAGAAGTAATAACTTCTCAAATCTGTCAAAGTCATTAACTTTACAAACCTACAAGTAATTCTTTACAGTCTAGCAAGGAAGGGGCAAGGTATTTCTTGTCACTGACAAAAAAAATCAGAACATCTATAATGGGTGAAAAAGGTATGATTCTGCAGTTGTAACAAGTTTTATTCTTTGATTAATTTATAATGTTGTGTGCGGTGGTAAGTGGCAAATACCCAATAATTCATTTGGCTTTAAAAAGAGATTATATTTCATATAAACACACAAATTCTGTTGAATTGTGTTACATTCTGTGGCTAGGGAACAGAGATTCATAAAGAACAATTTCTTCTATTTTGAGGAAGCAATTTTAAGATGGGATAAAATGCTAAATATTCTGTATCTTCCCAGTGTTGGTGTTACCGGCAGAGTTGAATTAGCCTGATATTTTTTTGTTACTCTGAAGGGGAGAATTTCCCTTGAAAGTTCAAAGAAAATTTTTCAAACAGTTTAAGCCACAGGCCACTTCAAAATTATACCTGTTCAGAATTTGGCACATATCTAAAATACTGTTTCTCTCAAAGCAGATATTCTTTACTCTTACCGACATATTTTAATTCAAACAAGAATTAATTGAGGAAAGTCCTGTGTTTTATGTGGGTCAAACAAGCTGATCTCTGTGGTTACTTTTGGCTATATCTAAGACTATGTATACACAGTTCATTGTGGTTTTGAATGTATCTGATCTAGCTTCATACTAGTCTGCTCATACACTCTTTATTAGTTTCAGCTCAAAGCTAACTGAAGACTAATTTACTGGTCTGCTTAGCCTATGTATTAACTGGAGTCTTGGAAAATGCTCTTCATTACTGAAAGCCCAGACCTCTTTTCAAAAACCTGCTGTGGCCAAAAGAATTGCAAATCTTAGCAGCATTCACCCAGAAGTAACAACTTTTTAATGAAACACTGATTCCCTAGGTATTTGTCTCCACATACATGCATTCATACACTCAAGTCTAAGGACAGTTTCCTTTGTTTATCAGTATTCATGCATGTCACCTGTAATCAACAGGCCTGCATTCTCATACTTAGTCCCTTTCAACATGAAGCTGAGGATACAGAGCATGAGGCCCAGAACTATACTGTGATTTCTGCATCTGATTTATTTTATGGCTAGGTCGCTGACATGTTTTGAGGTAATGTGACAGGTGCTTCATTACATACTGTAGTTTGAAATGTTTGCCCCTTTAACTCCACCAGCAACAACAAGAATTCCTTTCCCTCTTCTGCAGTGAAGTTCTACATCTCTTGTATAGGTGACATGCTTTCACATGATGTTAATAGACTCAAAACTTTTAAATACTTTGTGTGTGGCAGGGTGATCCTAGGGAACCTTGATGTCTCAGAGCTTTCTCACTGGATGAAAAAGCTCTAATATTTGTAATCATAATCTAGTAGAGCCTGTGTCACAGTGATGGTTCCCAGCACAAGTTCACCCCTGAGATTTGCGCTGCTGTGATTTAACTCCTGAAACCCTTAGGCTTTATGTTGCTTTCAGGATGAAAATTTCTTACTGAAGATTCCCTACCCGTACTCATGGTGGTTTTGTGGGGAATACAGCTTGGAGTCACTAACATTGTGGATGTCCTGAAGCAGAAATCAAATTTACCTACAACTGTTCTTTAAGGTGTGTTTTCTATATGCACATTCGCAGCATATCGCTTGCTTTTGAATGTCCATTTGTGATTACCAGGAATTCTGAGATTGGGAAGAAATGAAAATACAGGCCAAACTCCACACCATTTATACAACAGCACTCAAAGTATTAGACTGTGTGCCCCATTAGTATTGCTAAAACAAGCATGCTTCACTGTCATGTACCTATAAATACAGCATCTTCAAGAACAGCTGTCAGTAAGCAGATTTTCTTGCTTTCTGAAAGACCGACTCCCATTTTGAATTAAGGCAAGTTGAACTATTAGCCTATTAAGTGGTTTTAGATTAAGCTTAGAGTCTGGTTCCAACCTGGTTCAGACTTTAACAATGGAAGAATGGAATGCTGAGAATGGAGCTCAGAGTGGAATAGAGTTTAAAATACTGTGGAAAAATATTAAACACCTCCATCTACTTAAACCTTCTTGTAATAAAGAAGGCAAAAGAATTACACATCAGACAAGATAAGGTTAGCTGAAGTACAGTTGTAACTAGGCTGTTTTTCAGTCATGACCTAAGTATTCACACAAAACTGGTGTCTTAGAATGGTCAGCCTGAAGTGCAACAGTTCATCCTTCAAATTTTAAAGGGAAATGAACTTTTCCTATCTATATCTAAGTCCCCAGTCAATGGAAATCTTTCTTGTAAACCATAAGAATACAAAGAGTTAAAGCCATGTTTTAACGTACTGTTCAGTGAATGGGTTCCTTTACTTTTATCGAAGGAGTTAATGTTAACAACATGGCTATGTTAGAGAGAACTTTCCAGCTCCAGAGTACAAGAATTGCATCTTCAGTTGCTTCATTAGTTGCATGATAGATGTAGCCATATTCTAGGGCTCCTAGCAGAAAGAATGGATGATGACAAGGATGAAATGATACAAGTACTGAACATACATAGTAGTAGGAGCCTTCTCTTTCTATTCCACAATGAAACGCTGTCTACTTTGATGTGCTACAATCTAAAAGTTAAAAAGAAAAGGTTGTAGTCTCCAGGTACTCGGTTGGGAAAGGGAATATTTGGACATCAGGAGTGTCTTATCTACAAGTCCTATTAGAAGAAAAGACCCAAAAGAACAAACACTTGTTTGCAAGTCCACTACAAGAAGAAGGAGGAAAATTATGTTTCTCAGATATGGTTATTGCAGGGATTGTGATAGTTCAGCTGAAGAAAGAATTGTTTAAATGGTGAGAGAGAACGGAGAAAATGGGAGGAAAATACAAAAATTAAGACAAAGATATGTAGGAAGGGAGAAGAGAGCTGGACATAATTAGAGGAAGCAGAGAAACAGAAAACCTGGTTAGTCTAGGGATTATATGCACTAAAATAAATAAATTTCAGTGCTTTTTGCTGTGGTCTTTCAGGAGCCAGGTAGTGATTATATCACATCTAAGACTCTTCTTAGAAGGTATGCTTGAAACTTTTATTGCAAAGCCTGTTAATATGCCCATAATTCATAAATTCTGACTTCCTTCTTTTCAAACCTGGATTTTGTTTTCTCTTTAGCTGCTTCCCACAATACTACTCTTCTCAAATTAATAGCTTCGGTAATAGAAAAAGTAGAAAAGCTGTATAAAGGCAAAGTTGTGTCTGTTTATAAAATTTTGTTAAACTTGTCAGACGACTGATAAAATATAGAAAAGTATGTTGTGAAAGCAAATATGCTCAAGAGTGGAGACAACTTGGAGTTAACTGATTATTTTTCAAAATAGTTACTGCATTTTTGAAGTATTTTCACTTTTCACATGCCTCAGCAGGTAATGTAGGATAATTTGATAACTGAAGAATTTATTGGGATAGGCTGCTTTCTCGAAAACTTAGATTCATTGGACTCTATCCTGCTTAGAAATGAAGAGCAATGAGATTTTTTCATTAGTGTCATAAACAGCTTGGTGATGTATCCATTCAGGATTCATTTATTACTCTGCTTGAAGCTTTTAAGAGCATACAGAATGTGACTGTAGCTCCTTTTGTTTTGGGCTGTAAGAGTATCTTCCATATTCTCTTAAGCTATTAATGCTGTTGCCTAAGTGTGTTTATTGTTCTTACAATATCTTCAAAAGATTCTCTGATTTGAAGGACTTGGACGGTTCAGGAAAACAATTTTTAGAAGCAATATATGTTTCATTTCTGGATAATGACACACACAGATATCAACATCTTAAGACTTGTAACAAACCAGCTAGTATATAACGTTTTGTTATTTGATAGTTGTCTCTAAAGCTGAAATGCAGTTGATGAGCTTGTTTTTTAAGTCATATGAATGAATAGAGGTCGTCATACTGTCTCATTTTTTTTCCCCATTAATGGTAATGTGGTTCCAGTTGCTGTCACTTCATAGGAAAGAATATTTCACATGTCTTAGACTTGAAAGAAGACAGATCCAGTAATGCTCCTCTACCCATTGCTTGTCTGTCAGTCATTTTACTATCCTTTGATTATGTAAGACCCATCTCTGCTAACTGTTACCATTATCATGTCTTTACATCTTTTGTTCTTCTAACAAAACTTCCCTGAGCTGCCCAGTTGGACTGAAGCATGCCTCATTGCCTGCAGGTGGCTTAATGGAAGTTCCTTTAAGTTCTGAAAGACAGATGGAAATCCATGTATTTTTCCAGTATCATACTTAGTTTAAAACAACTGCTGGAAGTACAGGTCTAGTAGTCTTTGGTACATGATTTTTCATATTTTAATAGCTTTTATGTATCATTCAAATGCTAATAAGCAAATGCAAATTACCTTGTGTGTAACTACACATCATTCTTCTTGTCTTTGAAGGGAACAAATGGTTTTTTTGTAAACAGCAAGGTCAGTATTAGCCAGCAGAGAACCCTGACAGCATCCTGGGCTGTATTAGCAGGAGAATAGCCAAGACATCAAGGGACATGCAGTTTTGGGATATCCAATACAAGTAACATAATGATAAACTGGAGTGAATCTAGTGGAGAGCCACCAGAATGGTCAGGGCTGGAGCACTTGCCCTGTGGGAGAGGCTGAGGAGGGGGTTTGTTCAGTCTGGCCGCTGGGGTACCTAACAGCAGTGCCCCCAGTGCCTACGAGGAGGTCACCAGGAAGATGGAGCCAGGCCCTTCACAGCAGGGAATGGTAGGAGGACAAGAGAACATCAGTGGAAACAGGAGATTCTGGCTTGGTATAAGGAAAAACTTTTTCACCGCAGCCAAGCATTACTGTAGGCAGCCTCCATCCTTGAGAGTTTTCAAGACCCAAGTGGCTAAAGCTTTGAGCAACCTCATCTAATTTCATAGCTGACCTTGCTCTGAGCAGGATGTTGGGCTAGATACCCCCTAAAATCCCTTCCAACCTGGATTATTTAATAATTCTGTTTTGCATTTGCATTGTTGAGATCTTGTTTTTAAGGGGTAATTTTACTGGGGAATAAATGGAAAATTATGTAGCAATATGCTGGCCTCTCATATTTAAATTTTGTTTGTTTCTTAAGTCACTGCAAACACCAAGACCCTCCATTACATTAATTCTTAGGGGGAAAGTTGCTTTGCTGTCCATCATTGCTAACTGTAGCACTTTTAGGAACACATCCTTGACAGATAACAAGGTATGCCTGTACTTTGAACTCTACTTATCAGGAAATCAAACCTGTTATGTGTGATATAAAGGACATACCAATCATTTGCTAAATTATGGCAGTTTGAACCCTAACCTTCTGACCTACTCTGCCAGCCTTTCATGGGGAAAATGGAGGTGGAGAGCAGTCTCTCTGCTGATACAGTAATTACATATATCTTTTCTTTTTCAGATGTCAGAGGAGCTTTGTCTGATGGTCTCCCTGTTAGCCCTATCTCAAAAGATTTGTCCCTACTTTCTCATTTCTCTCCCTGTCCTTTTCTGGGAAGCTTCAGTGATGACATTTCCTTTTCTTATTTTTTCCTTGCTGATCATCCAAAAAGCTCCTTTTTTTCATCACTATATATAATAGAATTTTAGCTTTGGTATTATTAAATACAAGTTACATTTGTGGAATTAAGAACTTAAAAATCTGTATGTTCATTTCTGACTGTTTTAAGGAGGTATATGGCATTCCAAACATTATTCTTCTGTTTGTAGCTGTCGGTGGTTTTAGTGCTTTTTAGATATTATTTGTTAAAAGGAGAGAGGCATTTCGGTGTTGCTGTTGTCACTTATAAAACTGCTGTTCAGTCAATCATTTGACATTGACTTTTTCCCTTTTTGCATTAATGGAATTAAAAATCATACAGTAATTACCTTTTATTAAATATATATTTACATCTAAAAGTATCTTAATGAATTTTCTATTAAATCAGAGGAACAGCAGCATATACAGCAACAGACAATAAATGCTGTTGTGGAAGATAGAGGATAAGATTGCTGATACATATTTAAGTTTCTTTTCTCCTTAAACAGTGTGGAATTTTTTATGTTTCTAATGTGTAAAATGTGACTTGAATGTCATGATTTGGACTGTTATCTTTGTTACTTTTTCAGTCTCTGAGTTTACTGCAAGTTTTATCAAAGTTGTGTGAGATGGTTGATTGCCTCTTGCTTATAGTAGTTTGTGTATGGGACTATAACATATCTATATACCCATTGCATGACCCATAATATTCTTTCAAAATATCTTTGCAATCCAATCTTAATTTTCTGGTTTTTAATTTTAATAAACTGCTTATGCAACCTACTTTGAAGAAAGAGTAGCAAAGGAAAAAGATTGGAGAGAAAAGTATATGCAATTTACAGATTGATGTGTTCACAATGTAAATTATGTAAATGAATAGAAAAGGTAACAAACTTTGTCAACACAAACATCCAGAGAGTTTATTTCCTTGACTCACCTTCCCCGTGTTCATTTATGGTTTAGATTTGACCAATATGTGTTTTCAGTAGAAGTTTTCATAGAATCATAGAATGCTTTGGGTTGGAAGGGACCTTTAGAGGTCATCTAGTCCAACCCCCCTGCAGTGAGCAGGGACATCTTCAACTAGATCAGGTTGCTCAGAGTCCCATCCAGCTTCTTTTCGGTGTCTACAGAGGTTTAAAGTTTATGACTTCAGGTATTTAAAAAAAAATAGTCAAAATGTCTACTAGCTTCAGCAAGGAAGGTTTTATGATTTCTTTCAGAGTTTGGGGTTTGTGTGTATGCATGTATACTTATGCATGCACATGCATATTTGGATGCAGTATTCTTTTTTTACAGTGACAGCACTAGTGTGGATTGATTAAAGAAAAAGAAAAAAAGCCTGTTCCCTGGAGAGGATCTACAGCATATTGGGAATATTGACTGATTGTTTACCTCAAGAATTCCATGTAAATTTGGTAGTTTAGTTATAGTTATGTCAGGTTTCTTTAATTATCAATCTCACATTTGTTTCAGCTACTATCTTGAAAAATTACTGCTCTAGAACATTCAGTGAAGGGAATGTATGGACATATGCTAAGGGCCAGTTGTGAGCTGAGAGTCAGTAATGCTACGTCAAAATGTATTTGAGCCACGTAAAGTAAAACTACACGCACATATTGGCACTGTGAAAACTCCCTGAATACTGAATTACCCTAGCAACTAATAATCACTCTATCCAGAATCACAAGAGAGACCTGGAAATATTTATATTGATTTAACTGAATGTCTGATGAAAAACAACCTTTGTGACTAGTGGGAGTTGGAGAGTTTTAAAAGATACATTTTTGTATGTTTTATCCAAGAGGGAAAAACCAATTCAAGCAACAGTTTCAGAGACTTTGTGTAACTGTTGACTCCGATTTCTTAGTTTGCTTGAGCAATGAAGAACATTGTTTGCAGTGCAATAATGAAAACGTAATGTACAATTTCTGTAGCTTCCGATATCCCCCAAATTTGTTCAGGTATGTTTCATCCACTACAATAGCAATTTATTTCAATTATATTCCAGAAACACAAATACTACTGTTTTTAAATAATGTTTTCATGAAGTAATAATATTTCTGGAAAAGCTAATACTTGGTTTAAGGACGTGAGTTATTGAATCATTATTGAAATTGTATGGTAACTTAAAAAAATAATTATGAACACCAGAAAAAAAAGATCAAGCCAGACAATTCTAAGTGTATGTTACAAATTTGAAATTTAGTGTAGAGTAATATTAAAAGCTGATGCTTTTCTTTTTCTAGTGTTTTATAGCAAGGAGGTTGCTGGCATTTTCTTCATTCAGGTCTGTTGTATATTTCTCATATCAAAACCTCTCACAGTTACAATTCAAATTAATTCTTTTCTAAACCAATCAATATACATTGTTGGAGGATAAGTCTCTCTACTATTCCTTGCCTTTTTGTTGATTTAGTATAAAATTCAGCTTTGTTAACATGGCAATTTTTGCAAGGACTGAAGTAAACCATGAAATAAACATACTGGTTTAATAAAGTTAATGGTTTGGGATGCCATGGGAAATCAAATAGAGAATAGTGTGTACAGAAAATGTGACTAAAGACATAATGAGGTTTTAATAAATACACTTAAGGTTTTTTGCTCTTGGATTAAAATATGTACAATAGACAAAAACATATTGCAGAGCAGGGGTCCTTTTCAATCTGTCACTTCAAAGTGAATTTTTTTTAAAAATTGAAGTATTTATCTGTTTGAGCAAAGATGTCGTTTAGGTGATGAGAAATCTAATCATGGTTATTCTGCTGCTTGTCCAGATGTGTGTTCCACCTCAGTTCAGCATGTTTCTCATATTTTCAAGATTGGAGACTTTTGCCATTTTATGTGCTAGCGCACACAGATGCAAAAGATAGCTTTATGCAGTGTATCGAGGCTGTGCCAGAAACAATAGAACTGTTCAGCTGCTTTTGGCTTGAGGTAGAGCTGCTGGTGTCTGCATCCTTTAGCTTGGCTTTGTTTCCCTTTTAGATTGTTGTCCTGTACTTTGGGGAATTCTGTGAAGCTATTTCCTTTGTTATCTCTTCACTGGGCTTCAGAGAACTCATTTAATAGCCTTCCTGTTTGAAAAAGAGTAAGTTATTTGGGGTTATTTTGAAGTTTTATTCAAAGGATGTTGTGAGGTGATAATTTCCATTTTTGGATTCACAAACTAAATATCTCTGTGCCTACATCTCCTGAAATAACCTGATCTGGTAGATATTCTCTGACCAACCATGGATACTGATGATTTCTGTGTTTCATGTTTGTCCAGTTTTTCATAGATTTAGAATTCATCATCCCCAGAAACATAAATGAGAACACAAGGATATACATCTTTGTACTTTGACTAAGATGTCTAGGCAAAGAGAAAAGCAACTATCATTAGACTCCTAAAAATTACCAGGGTGACTCTGTTCTCCTATTTATGTATCTAAGAAACAGTTTTTGAGGAGGAAATTGTGGAATTACAACCCATTCCTTATTATATGCTTATTGGTTTCTTTAGATCCTTTCTTTTTGTTAAGGGTGCTGTTATTAATATCTCTATACTGGTGAAGTTCAGTTAGGTTATTTGAGGATATTTTGTGTTTATTTCATTGAATCAAATAACAAAAGAGTTAACTCAGTCAAGATGCTGATTACTTAAACCAAGTAATAACAGTCTAGGCAAGTGACTCTGAGCAAACTAAGCATGCATCAGCAGCATTGAATTAGCACAGAGTAGTAACCACATCCTGTTTCATTTTTAAAAGAAGTATGACAGGAGTTACTCATCTTTTTTACAGTAGCCCAAAAGTAAGCACGCACTATCAGGAAGTGGAAGACTGGATTCAATGTCCATCAGAGCTCCAGGATTGAGAGGAAACTCCCTAGTGAAGGTTTATTATGAAATTCTTGTGACTGAAGTGTAACTCCCAAGCAGAGGCTACGCTAGGCTAGGCTGAAGCAGTAGCTACCATTACTGTTGAAGCTGTGTCTCAGTGCAGGACCGAATCTTAAGTTTCACAGAGTCACAGTCAAATAAAAGGAAGCACAGTTGCACAGTCCAGAGACAAGGAAACAAAGATGTATTTCAGTCCCTGCCAGTCAGCATGATTTAGCAGATATATCTAAAGCAGACTCATCTTTCATAATGTTCATTCTTCCAATTCTTAAAAGAGATGGAACACTCATCGTGCTAATTAGGTCAGTCTAGCTGTCCTAGTGGAATAAACACAAAGGTAAGCAGCTACCTTTATAGTAATTCATCAAGATGTGCCTTTTATATGTATATTCTACAACCCCAGCTTTAACTTTGCTCTTTACCAGTCGTGTTACAGGTGAGAAGATCTATGCAGCATCTAACCTGTTTCTTTCTCTAGCATAAGGCACAAGAATACATGGGAAGTATGCATGTTCTCATCGGACACTGCAGGGAAAAGTGTCCAATCTAGTGTACACTGGGCATTAGTCTAGTTAGGGTAGAAAGAATACATGGTTTCTACATACTGAAGAACTCCACTTACTGCACAGGTAATTTTGGGTTTAGGTGTCCTGAAACTACAGGTAGTGTAAAACAGCTGTTTATCTTGCTGAATCTGGATGTTTGGAACTAGCACATCCTACAAACTGCAAAATAGTATGTGGAAGTGTTGCCTCCAAGGAAGTTGTTTTGACAGAATGAGGATCAGAGGCCAGTACATAACAAATGCTTAGAATACTGCAAAACACAAAAATCTGCTTTGAAGCAAGCAGCTTTAAACAAAGCTTCTAAGCTTTCTCTCTCAAACAGATTTTACTAAACCACATGCAAAAGTACTGGATGTTTAATTACTTGATACGAAGCAAATGTAACATCTGGCAAAAACTTGCATGTTAAATCATGTTTACCCTTTAGCATTTAAGCTATATGTTTCTGGATTTTTTTTTTTTAAATAAAACAGGGATACTGTGCTGAAAAAATCCTCAGCATGTTATTTGTGGAAAACAAATTTTAAGTTAAAAATATTTCAGCAAACAAATTTTTCATTGTTTAAACAATTCGTAGATGACATGTTTCATCTTCTGTTTAATCATTATACTCAGAGCATTTTTTCTTTTGCTGGAGGTATTTAAATTTGTTGTTACTAAGTGCATTGTTATTTTAGTCCAGATTAGAAATAATTTAACATATTTGATAGACATTAGTGAAGCAATAAATAGTACAAAAGACTGAAAATGCCTATAAAGTTAGTGTAACAATCTCCATAAAATACATGTGTTTAAATGAAGAATGACAGTTTTCTTACAGATTTTGTAGTAAATATTAAAACAGACTTTCAGTTTATGAAACCAGCCAGATACATGACACATCAGACTTAAACGTTCAGTGCTTCACAAGCTGAGCAATGAAAGCATTTGAAACTAAGGATCAGAGTTACTACATTTTCAGTTACTTAGTGGGTAGCATGTGAACTCAATTCATGGGAAATTTTTGATTGCTCAGAAACAAACCAACAACCAGTTTTTAGTGCCAAGGATCAAAAAGAGAACCAGGGAAAACAAGATCCTTTGAGTGCCCATGTTTGAAATGGAGTCTCACAGTTTGCCACATGTATGGACAGCGTATGCACAGTCTGTAACATGACTGAATGTAATTCAGGCCTATCTAGACTGCTGTTACTCCTTCTGTGTGACTCCGAGTGGCAAAACGAAGAGTAAGGATAATTCTGTTCTGTGCTTTTATACTTAGCTTTCGGCTCTTTGGAAATGAGGAAGCCTTAACAGCCAGACTCAGTTGCAAAAGGTAAGGAAGTTAAACTGGGATTTGAACCTGATGCTGAAAGAAATATGGGTAGGATTTGATGAAGGATGCCGAACTGTGAGGGTGATACAGGAATAGGGAGAAAGAAAACCAGCAGTTGGAGGGTAGGGGTGTGAGATAGAAATGGAACCTGAGTAGGCTAGGAACACAGGTGAGAAGAAAAACATGCGCCGAGCAGAAAGAATGAAAATAGAACTGGAAATCAGGAGAAATCTGGGCTGGCGCTGGGACAGAGAGGGAGGAGGGCAGGAACATTAGAGGACATGTTGGGGCTGGAAGTGGGAGATTTGCAATAGGATAGGTTAGGGAGGAAATGTCAGTAGCATTTAGGTTTCTCTGCAAATTTGGCACTGAACCAAAGCAGAGACATTTGTACAAATAGGAGAGTATACTGTAATTACTCTAAAGATCTTAGACCTGGAACTGACCCATCTTGTGGAGTCAGGATGATTTCACAACTTACAGGGTTTTTTCCATTTTTAAACTTGAAAATAACGTCTAAAATATATCCTAAAGAGCCTTAGGTTGGTACTACCAAGTTTGCAAAATTAGAAAGGGTTCATGTTGCATTTTGTATAATCTTGGTAGGACTTTCTTTGAAAGATTTATTATTTTATAGTATTTACTTGCTTGGTATTCTTTCCTATTCACAACCTTTATACTAGGATTTGCTATTTCTTGAATGCTTACTTTTACAAAACTGTTGTCTTCTAATGTACTTTATTATGGATGTCGTCTATCTGGACTTGTGTAAGGCCTTTGACATGGTCCCCCACAACATCCTTCTCTCTAAATTGGAGAGATATGGATTTGATGGGTAGACTGTTTGGTGGATGAGGAATTGGTTGGATGGTCACATCCAGAGGGTAGTGGTCAATGGCTCAATGTGCAGATGGAGATCAGTGATGAGTGGTGTCCCTCAGGGGTCCGTATTGGGACCAGTGCTGTTTAATGTCTTCATCAGGGACATAGACAATGGATGCGAGTGCACCCTCAGCAAGTTTGCAGATGACACCAAGCTGAGTGGTGCAGTTGACATGCCTGAGGGATGGGTTGCCATCCAGAAGGGACCTGGACAAGCTTGAGAAGTGAGCCCATGTGAACCTCATGAGGTTCAACAAGGCCAAGTGCAAGGTCCTGCACCTGGATCAGGGCAACCCCCGATATCAATACAGGCTGGGGGATGAAGGGATTGAGAGCAGCCCTGCGGAGAAGGACTTGGGGGTACTGGTGGAAGAAAAGCTGGACATGAGCCGACTGTGCGCTTGCAGCCCAGAATGCCAACCATATCCTGGGCTGCATCAAAAGAAGTGTGGCCAGCAGGTCGAGGGAGGTGATTCTGCCCCTCTACTCGGCTCTGGTGAGACCCCACCTGGAGTACTGCATCCAGCTCTGGAGTCCTCAGCGCAGGAAAGACATGGACGTGCTGGAGCAGGTCCAGAGGAGGGCCACAAACATGATCCGAGGGCTGGAGCACCTCTCCTATGAAGACAGGCTAAGAGAGCTGGGGTTGTTCAGCCTGGAGAAGAGAAGGCTGCGGGGAGACCTTATTGCAGCCTTTCAATATTTAAAGGGGGCTTATAAGAAAGATGGGGACGGACTTTTTAATAGGGCCTGTTGCAATAGGACAAGTGGTATAATGGTTTTAAACTAAAAGAGGGTATATTTAGACTAGCTATAAGGAAGAAATTTTTTATGATGAGGGTGGTGAAACACTGGAACAGCTTTCCCAGAGAGGTGGTAGGTGCCCCATCCGTGAAAACATTCAAGGTCAGGTTGGACGGAGCTCTGAGCAACCTGATCTAGTTGAAGATGTCTCTGCTCGTTGCAGGGAGGGTTGGCCTAGATGACCTTTAAGGGTCCCTTCCAATCCAAACTGTTCTATGATTCATTGTTCAATTGTTGAGGACTACTGCTGTATATCTCAGTTTTTGTCAATGGGGTAGACAGTGGTAAGAGAGAGAGTCTATTTCTGTTAGGTAAAAACAGATTAGAGTTTCTATCTCAGTCCTTATAGGATGCTTGTAAGAAGTTGGAAATGTTAAGTGAATCTCACATTACACACATGTATGATAGAAATCTTTGAATATCAATATTAGATTAGGCTGTGCTGGATGTGTCATGTAGTTCCTCCATTCAACAAACAGTTGACTGCCATACTTTCTTCAGTGTACAGACTACATGATTTTACCATGAAATCTTTTAGTTGACTCTCATCGTATGCNGCCCAAGATAGTTGATCCAAATCGACCAAAGGGCTATTCCATACCATATGACGTCATGCTCAGTATATAAACCGAGGGGAGTTAGCCGGGGGGCAGCGATCGCTGCTCGGGGACTGGCTGGGTGTCGGTCGGCGGGTGGTGAGCGGTTGCATCACTTGTTTTCTTTTCCCTGGGTTTTGTTTGTCTCTCTCGTTCTCCTTTTCATTACAATTATTATTATTATTATTACTATTATCATTATTATTATTATTACTATTATTATTATTTTATTTCAATTATTAAACTGTTCTTATCTCAACCCGTGGGTTTTCTTACTCTTGCCCTTCCGATTCTCTCCCCCATCCCACCGGGGAGGGGGAGGGTGAGCGAGCGGCTGCGTGGTGCTTAGTTGCCAACTGGGGCTAAACCATGACAACAAACCAGAGTTTAAGTCTCTCTCTGAATATTCTCCCTCCTACTTTACTGTAGAAATAACCTTTTTGATAACCATTGTGTCACTCTGCTTTAACAAACTTCAGGCATCATTGACTGGTCATCCTAATGGCACAGAGACATAATGAAGTTGAGACCTCATTCCAGATGATTTTTACATGGGATTTTTTCAATTTTTTTCATTAGCTCAATGTGTAATTTCCCTTTCATTCCCAACCATCATTCTTCTGGGAGACAAAAACCCCTACTCTTTCCCTGTATCAAGTTTGCTAAAATTTCTTGATGGAGAAAAATCCTGTACACCTGCATTCTACTATTTTTTTCCATGATAGTAGTATTAAAGCATAAGGTGGTTTTGTTTTCTTTTGTTTTCCCTTAGAGACCATCTAGGCAGATTTAAGGAATGTATTTTGACATTGTGTTACATGACTATGTACACACATGCACACACACTTGTGCCGAAATAGTAGCCAAGAAACCAGAGATACTATCTGGCCAAGTAAAAGCAAATATGACAAAGAAACCCTGAATGCTGCTGCAGTGGAGGAGTTACAAGTGAGCTCAACAGTGTCGTAAGGTCAAAAGAAAACTTGACTCTTCATAACCTCACCAGTACAAAACAGATCATGTACATGTAAGCTACTTCAGATTTCCAAAATACAAAGTACAACATTTTTTTCTGAACTTACTGTTCATGATTGGGTTGATAAGCATGCTCTGGAAGCACCCAGCTGATGGGGTAGGGTTACAAAATCATCAGAGAACTATGGACTTCTCTGGAAGGTATAGAAAGTAAGTACAGAGAAGTATGCATAGCCTGTGTTTATATGTGTTTCCAGTGTGTAGGCTGTGTACAGAACAGATCACTGAACCTCAAACTAATTCAAGGTCTGAAGCAGTCTACAGGAAGGCATTGCCATTTATTTTGTGTAAGGGCAGAAGATAGGAATTTGTTGTTGAAAGTCAATAAATATGACTTGTAGATAAATTTCATTTGTGTGTTGCATTGCACATCAGTTGGCTGGATGACATGTACCTTTGTGAAGACTTACTCATTTTGGAACAAAACAGTCTTCCCAGGATGGTAAACAATGTGTATAGCAGAACAGATTTAGTGTCATGCCTGCAGCCAATCATGTACAAAGTGTGGAGAATGTAAGAGTGCTGAAACGAGTGCTGAAACTATTTTTGTGTGGTAAAGTGAAGATAGGAACGTACAGTCAGGGAGCAGTGATGAACTACTTGAAGTATCAGTACTTGAAAAGCATCTTCAAGCAAAACTGACAGCAGTAGTCAATAACCTGATAGATAATTGGCGTTTAGCAGTTTGAGTGTAGTAACTCTGAGAATAAATGTCATACTATTGAAAAAGAAAATTGTTTTAAAAAGAGTGACCTTTTCATGAGCTCAGCAGGCAGAATTTCCAATCTCTGCTCACGCAGCCTATGTGGGAACAATCTAATTCATGCTTTGGACTGTTTATTCATACACAGATGTCTACAGAGCGATTATAAAGGGCATCATAGTGACACCTGTTTGTTCTGCTCAAGTTAATTCCAGTGAAAATTGCTTCCTCTTTGTGCCTTAGAAACATTCCTACATTGAAATCCTCAGGGAAAATATTTGAAGTAATCCTCTTGTTTTTGTTAAATGCTCTCAATCCCACCTAAAGATCAGGTGCTAAATAGGGTGGAATTGTGTTGCAACTGCTATTTGACAAATGACAGCTAACGTAACAGCCATGCTGGGTTAGAGTAAAGGTTTATCTGGCATTCTAACAATGTGTTGTTAAGTGACTTCTGTGTGAGAAGTACCATCTTGCGTTTAATAGTTGTCAAAAGATTTCTCTGCTGAGTTTATTCAGTATCATCGTGAGTAAGTGTTAATTTTTAGCATCCACAACATCTTATGGTAAGGAATTTCACAGCTTTCATGTGTGAAGGACTTCTATTTGTTTTCATTCTGCATCTGCTAGCTTTATTAGCTGCTTTCTCATTCATCTGTTGGAAAATACAGTGAATAATTTACTGCTCATTCTCTGTGCCACTCATGATGTTACAGGCCTCTCCTATTTCTCCATTTTTGTTACACCATCTCTTTCCAAGCTGTAGAGTCCTAACCTGCTTAAGTAATTTCTTCCACACAGCGCAACTGTATAAGTGCATGATGTTGCTGAATGTCAAAGGTAATCCTTGTTACCCTTCTCTGATGCTTTACCAGTTCTATTATATTCCTTGCGAGGTGAGGTACTAGGATGGTAGTCAGCATTCTGTATGCAGGCAACAGCGTGGAATTGTAAAGTGACGTGATTTCTGTATTTTCTCTATTGCTTTCACAGCAATTCCCAAAATGTTGGGTTTGACCATTATTTAAAACTGAGTTGATGTTTTCATGGATTTGTCTGGTATAACCTGAAGATCTCACTCGTGAATGAAAACAGTCAGCTAGGAGTTCATCACTTTATGTATATGGTTAGGATCATTTTTACAAGCTGTGATTTACTTTGCGTATATCTCCTTTGAATTTCATATGTTATTTAATGCTAAGATTCATAATGGTTTTTACTGTTCTTCACATCACCCTCATTTTCTAAAGTCCAGTAATCCAGTATTCTGTCAGCAAACTTTTTTACCCCTCTTTTTTGAGATTAAGTATAATGAGTAGAATGAATGAAGTCCACTTCGAAATGGAATATTATTTGTCTGTCACCTATAATTACCTTATAGGGATATTCTCAAAAATATACTTCATTTCTGCTTTTTGAGAAGGACCTTCTGAATGACTGTGGAAATTAATACACCATTGTGGTCTGATGTTTCTTCATATCTTCAGGTATGGGAAAAAGTAGTGTAGCTGATATCCATGATATCCCAAAGGGATATCCCAAGGGATGCGCCATTGATACCACTGATGTCTAGTATCACTTCTCTCTATCGCTTGTAACACATGGCGGTGAAGGCAGGAGACAACATCTCCTTAGTATCTCTCCCATGGAAAGACTTCAGTGCATACATTTGTGTAGTGAGAAAGAGATTCGCATCGATCTAACATTTTTTAAAAATAAGGTATACTGTAAGGTCATTGTCATTTGATTATGCATTAACCACATATTCAGAAAAACCATGGACTGAGTTTTCCACATACTGTGTTTTGTTGTCATTATAGTATTGAATTTTCCTAATGGTGTTTCAAATACAAGTTACGATAGTTACATAGATAACCATACTAATACCTACGAAATTCTTAAAAAAATACTGTATTAATTTCTGAAATTTATACCTGTAATGAACAGGACTAGCATGTATTCTATGTTTGTTTATTTTTGAATAATCCAAACTTTTTTTTTATTTTTTTCTTTTAGGTATAGACAAATGCAGCTTGGCACAGAAAGCAAAGTAGCTGAACTTCTTCACCAAAGTAAGTTAAAGTCCTTTGAAAATGAACATGTTCAACTCATGCAACAAGAAACAGCTAAGAATCTTTCACAGTGCCAAATGGAATGTGAGAAATATCAGAGAAAGCTGGAGGTATGTTGTATAAAGAGACACTTTACGGGGCATTACATAGTTGTTTTCAATTAGAATTTAAAATGGAAAAGCGTGGGGAAAAAGTGGCAAAGAACATATACGGCTGAATTAGTGTCTCCACCAAATTCTGCTGAAGCAGAATCTAATGATAAAGCTTATTAAGTTTGGCCAGTTCAATGGAAAAACAAGACTGAGGGGAGAGGAAAAAGGCAAAACAATTATCTTATGGACAGATGTTGAAGACAGTACCTCACTCATGTGAGATATGTATATGCTTGTATCACAAAGCTGCTTATGGCAGTCTGTGTGATTATTGTAGGGAAGGAAGACAATTATACCAGAACAGTTATGGTGGATTCAGTATCATTATTAAAAACTAAGATTTGTAATAGCATTTTTACATCATAAAAATACTTTTTATTGATACACAGTTCTGGAACAGATTTTTACAGCTAAGAAAGTCAAGGAGAGCAAGGTGTATATGGCGTTGAAAAGACCTAGCATTGCTAATCCCATCGTGGTGGGTTGACCTTGGATGGCTGCCAGGCACCCACCCAGCTGCTCTCTCAGTCCCCCTCCTCAAGAGGACAGGGCGGGTAAATAAGCTGAAAAGGCTCATGGGTTGATATAAAGATAGGAAGATCACTTACCAGTTACTATCATGGGCAAAACAGACTTGACCTGGGGAAGATTAATTTCACTTACTACCAGTTGAAATAGTTTTTGTCTTTGTTTCTCACCATCCAAATCTAAAACATCTCCCCCCCCCCCGCCCCTTCTCTTCTGGGTTTAACTTCCCTCCTTCGTTTGACTCCTATACCTCCTCCTCCCCGAGCAGCGCAGGGACAGATGGGGAATGGGGGTTGGGGTCAGTCAATAACAGCTCCTCTCTGCTGCTCCTTCCTCCTCATGCTTTTACCCTGCTCCAGTGTGGATCCTCCATGGGATGCAGCTTCCTTCAGGAGAAAATCTGTTCCTACTTGGGCTCTCTACGGGTTGCAGTTCCTTCAGCGCATGTCCATCTGCTCCAGCATGGGGTCCTGTATGGGCTGCAGTGTGGATATCTGCTCTGGCATGGTCTTTCATGATCTGCAGGAGGACAACCTGCTTCACCATGGTCTTTTCCGTGGGCTGCAAGGGAATCTCTGCTCTGGCACCTGGAGCACTTCCTCTCCTCTCACCTTGGTGTCTGCACCAAGGTTGTTTCTCACACTTTTTTCTCCTCATTCCTCACTGCCATGCAGCTTTTTTTCCTTTCTTAAATACATTTTCCTCGAGGTGCCCCATCTCAGCTGAGGGGCTTAGCCATGCCCTGCGGTGGGTCAGTTGGAGACAGCTGGAACTGGCTGTGTCCAGCATGGGGCAGCCCCGGCCGCTGCTCACAGAGGCCGATCTGCAGCCCCCACTGCCAGTGCCTGGGTACCTGCACCCAGCGTGCCTATTTACATAGAGTTGAATGACTTGGACCTTTTTGTCTCTACAAGCTTAGAATTTATTATCTTTCAAACATGTACTTTCAACAGTGTATCATATCCTGTTCACCTATTTTAGTATTGGAAAGGTGTCCAGTATTCAGCAGAGCAAACTTACTTTAAAACAAAATTTATTCACCTGTGCAAAGTTAGTCCCAAAATCATATCACTGAGTCCAATTTGTGAGATTTAAATGAGATTGGCAGTGTATGTCTAAAACGTCAGGATACAAGGTGGACAGGACAGAATAAAAACCTTTTTTTCCAAGTGCCAGCTATGGCAGCCTTCATTATTTGGAGAAGGATGCTGTTCTTCAAGTCCCCACATTTCTAGTGCTGAACCTGCCTAGGGTGTTCATGAAAAGGAACTATAGAGTGGAAACAGAATTAGAGAGTTCTAGATAAAATGTAATTTCTTGTTTTGTCTGTATTGGGACATTCAGATCCTCGCTGATGAGGTTAGTTGTGGTCACAAGCGCTGGGAGTGCCAGTTTTCCTAGACTTTGAGGTTGCTAAACAGATTTTTAATTTCACAGACATGTCTAAACTTTGAGAAGATAGTTAAATTTGAGTTATATTTCCTTTTTCTTTGTGGATATTTATTTGATCTGAATAACATCTTGAATATTTGGCATTCAATTCTGCTAACACTTTTGGCACTTCCTTTTCTCTTTAGAGAGATGCTTTGAAACCAGTGCTTTTTCATTAAGAAATGTTCTTGCTGAATTTAAATATTTGATGTCTGAAGCTTTTACTTTTGTTCCTTTGACTGAACTCTTAATTTTTTAATTTCCTTTCTTTATATATAGTATTGATGCACTAAGGGTTTTTTCTTACCGTTCTTATAGGATATTGATCTTAATTAATAGTGTAGTCAATTAATAGTGTGGCTCAGCTACAGCTGCTTTGTGAACCAACTCTTGTTTTTATTTGGATTGCAGCATAGAGTAGTTTCTCTTCTTATGCATGCTAAACTAGGAAACAGATGGTTTATATGTTGCCGAATTTTAACCTTTACATTTATTCTTCTGTGACACTAGACCAATCTTTTTATATTCGAGTGGCTTGTTTCTCTAAGCATTGTGCATTCTTTAGTGTTTTTGACAGTGAATCTGGTATTACTGCTGTATGCACTATGCATATATTTCTGTATCTCAAAATCTATATTCAATTGTTGCCTTGAATGTTTGGGATTTTTATTTGGGAAGTTAGTATTAAACTTAGCTACAGTACTACTTGGTTACTACTTTACCTGTTTTGGCGGTGTTTTTTCTGCAAAGCATGTAGATTACTACTTAACCAAGGGTTTGTTTTTTTTAATTGCAGTTGGTTTTATAATACTTATGTTGCCAATGTTGTTTTCTATTTTCAAGCACTGTATCGAGTGTTAGGTCTTATGTGGACCTTCGTAACTTTTACTTTTGAATATGTGCTTTTTTGTTTAATGGCCTATTACCTTTCACTAATAAGTAAATAACAAGAATCTGGTATATCTTAAATACCAAATTTTGATATTCATGCATTTACCAATCTGTAAAGGAACCTTTTTTTTTAAAATTGATAACTGAAATCTGAATCCAGTTAAAGCAACAAAAATAAATGCATTTACACTGTTTTGACTGCTGTGTATTAATTTTTTTAGCTGTTACCTTGCTTTTCCTGACTCTCCTTTAAAATTCTCATAGCTTTTTCAGAGAGAGATTCTTAGAATTACTGAGGCCTTAGGAGATAGGCATAAATGATATGACCTGAGAGTGTAATCTGTGCAAGATAATATAGTTGAAAAAATAACTGCTTTTTAAAGTATTTTAATCTTTCCTGTGCAAAAGTTACATCAAATATTTAGTATCATACTGCTAAGCATTTTACATGTATTATATTTTGCCTGTTTCATAAATAGCTGTAATGCTGAATCCCTGATCTTTCCATTATTCATTCTCACAGGTGCTTACTAAAGAATTTTATAGTCTTCAGTCTTCTAGTGAAACACGCATTATTGAACTTCAAACACAGAATTCTGAGTTTCAAGCAAGGCTAGATACTTACGAAAAACTTGAAAAAGAACTTGATGAGATAATATTGCAGACAGCAGAAAGTAAGTTCTGTCACAAATTATATTCTATCTGTAGGTGTTTCTGGCGTTATGACAAGGTGTCTTATTTCTCATGGCACTTGGAAAGTATTACAGTGCCTGTCATTCTCCCTCCTTATGCCTGACAAGTAAGATACAGTTATTATTTTGATAGAAAATATTAATGACGGGTTTCTAAACGTATTTGTAAATATGTATCAAATAAACATGAACTTAGACATATGGATATTTAAAATCATCTCTGTTTCTTTTTCCCTCATTTCTCTTTTCCTTATTCTAATCATCCATTATAATTAGATATGGTTTTTAGGATTCTCCTATTACTTAAGTATATTTTGAATACCAGGAGACACTCTTTGTTGACAGACAATTACAGTAGTGATTAATGTGAATTTTTGAATGAATTTGGAGGAAAAAAAGCTCTTCCTTGTGTTTTGAATTAATAATTATTAGACATTAAGTAGTTGCTTGTGGCAGATCAGTCTTTTCCAAGTACTAAACCCTGGATTAAATTCAGGCCTGATTACTCTTGAAAATTTTTGTCTCTGGTTGGCAAAAATAACAATATCTGTTCTCAAACACAGGAAAATTTCTGTGAAATCTCTGTGGATTTGATTCTCAGCCTAAATGAATCCACGAAGCAAGTAATTTCTAATTTGAAACCAAGACTCTGATCTTGAAGTCTTTTAGCCTGTGTGTAAACAGAGTAGGACATTTTAAGATTTCTCTTTTCTCTTTCTTTGCTCCTCCAAAAATATTCACAATCTATAAATAATGTTTTCCAGGTAGAAGATCATTGCATAAGCTTTCTATAGAAACAATAGTGTAGAGCAAAGTATGTATTACTGGGATGCAGTAATGTCTGGGTATCTTTAGTAATTAGACTGTACATACATACTTTATTAATTTTATACACTGCAGCTTGTACTTGTTAGAATGGTATGACTACCCAAAGGTTCCAGTCTGACCATAAGCATGTTTGCTATATACATGCTTGTGTTTTAGTCGGTAACATGTTTTTTGAAGTATATATACAAACTTGCCTAAGGAGTATTTATGTATTAATACAGAATTTTTGGACCTTACCTTCATTATTTCCAAGGAGAAGATAGAGTTCAGAATGCTGGTTTTTTGTTTACACTGATTTACATTTTCTTATGCATCTTGGGATGGCAGTAAAGTTTTTTACAGAACTAAATCATTCTTAACTTCTTCTTAAGTATGTATTTTAATTACAATTTATATTCAATGCTACAGAATATGACTTAAAGAAACGCCAGTTTACAAATGGACTGTTCTGTTAAAATATAATGACTATTTTCTGATTTTGTTGAAGAAAAAAGGGAGTTATAGTTAAATATTATTTCAATATACTTCCTATTTAATAACTAGCATTGTTTTTTCTTAACTATTATTATAGTGTATTTCATAGTGAAAGTTAGGATTAATACTAATTAAGACTGAATTCCAGCACCAAGGTGAACTTCTGAGGAAAATCAGAAGAAATAAAAGTATTTCTTTTTTAAAAACACTTTGAAGGAGAACATAGACATGCTTCCCCGTGTCTCAAATTATGTCCTGGTATTTACATGTCATAAATAGCTAGAGGTAGAAAAATTGTTGAAAGAAAGGAAATATCATTATTTTTCAAATTTAATGTGTTCTGGAAATACTCCAGTCTATCTTTCAGAGAATATAATTCAGGCATTGTGTGGAAGACAATTAAAATTTTCTATGGACTTTAGTGAGAATAAGATTTTACTCTCCAGTCCTGTGGTCGCTTCTTTATATTTCAATACCATGTAATATTTTTTCCTTCTCCTTGAGTTATGAAGCCTCTGCTGTTTTAAAATATTTGGGGGTGCTGTTGGGGGTTGGGTTCTCTGGACTTTTTAATAAACTGTGTATTTGCACATGTGGGGTGGCTTTTGTCATATAAGCATATAAGCTTTTTATTTTTTCCTTTGGAGAATATGCATGTGGAAGAGATCACTGAATTGTGACTGTTACTCCCTCATCATTATGCCTCACTTTATTAATATTGAAATAAGGTGAAACAGCCTATTCAGGAAACTATCAAGAATTTATGTAGCCACTCCTTACAGCATCTGAGTGGTTTCCACATGAATAGCAATAGTAAACTTTCTTGGCGTTTGTCTGTTCTTCCTTTTCGGGTAAAATCTTCACTTTAGGGTATTTTTGTTGTAGACTAGTTGTTTGATTTTTCTTGCTTCCATTGGTTGGTATCTTTTTAAGAAAAAGGTTGAACCTATCTGTAGCCTCACAATGGCACTTTTTTGCTAAGTAGTGTAAAAAACTGTCATTAATAAGTGTCCCCTAACTTGTAAAATGTATATTTTATACCACAAAGTCAGGTGAAGAGCCTGGAAAGACATAAAAGAAGGTAAGAGAAGCACACACTGATACAGAACATTACTTTGGCTTGATATCTACAACATTTCCAAATTTTTTTGTGTTTGTCTTCACAATCTGACATTTACATGCACACTGCTGACAGCTATGAATTTATAGGGCAGGATCTTACTGACATTTTTCTGAGACACACAACACTGAATTTGTAACCAAAAAAAAGGATTATGACAAAAGCAGGTTAAATAATTTTTTTATGTTTTTCTGAACCAGAGGTATTTAGGGCACTGGAGAATTCCCCATCGTAACTGAGACAGCCTTGAAAATCTGAAGTTCTGGTGCCTTTGTACTGCCACATCAGTAAACTTTTTCTGTAATACTTACTGGAATTTCTGTATTGGTTTTCATGTAACTAGGTATGTGACTTATCACAAGTGCTCTACTAGAGGCTTTTCTCTTTTTAAAGGTCTTTTAAAAATCCTTGTTTAAAGTAGCATTAAAAGGGTATTAGACAAGTGAGGAAAGAAGCTATAACATTGTGCAAGTTGGTGAGAGGAGAAGGTATTTCTGATTTTGAGGCACTTGAGCATTAGGAAAGATGAGTCAGATAGGACTGTCGCATCATTTCCTAAATTTGTTTCTCCTGTTCCCAATTACTTGATTCATCAAAGCTGTTGTGTGGTGCCTGGGCTGGTGTTCACTTGTGCTCCCCCCCTCTCTCACACCCCCTGTGCCCCTTTACCCCTCTTCTCTGTCCCCTTCTCTCTGCCCCTGCCTACCTCACACACACATATCTTTTTTTCTCGCCCCCCCCCGCCCCGCCCCACCCGGCTCACTTTATCTTACAGGAGAGGGGAAACCTGAATTACACGAGCTGACATACTAAAATCTGTACACGTTTTAATATTGCTGCTCTTGGGATTTCTTTTCAAAGCAATTCCAATGTGTTTTAAATCCTTAGAAATACGTTTTCAGAAATCAATCACCTATAGAGGCAGAGATTATTTTGAATATTTTTACTTTGCATAAATATAAGAATCTCTTCCTTGACCTTCTCTGAAGATGGGTATGGCATTTATTTTCCTCAGGTTATCAGAAATTTCTGATCACCAGTCTTTCAAAAAATGATAGTGAGCAGTGTCACAGTGACATCAGCTGTCTCGGCAACCTCAGATGTGTCCTTTTTGGTCCCATGAACTTGTTTATGTCCAGTCAGTTTAAGCACTCCCTAATTTTATCTTCCTCTACTTCCTCATGTATGCACAGAAAATGAATTCTTTAGGGGGGAAAAAAAAAACAACTAAGCAACCTAACCCTGTACTGCTGAATTAAACTTATACTATTAGTGTGTATTTTGTGACTATACCAATAATATGAATATTCAAGGACACTGAACTCTTTACTTTCATATTGCATAAGTCTGATGTTAATCAGAAAAATAAAAAATGAAAAGCCTGCCAGTGTTTTAAGAAGTTAATGTATGGCACTGTATTAATGCTAATTGTGAACAAAATTGTTCCACTGAAGTCTGGAAGGGTACACCAACCGAAAATCTAGCTTCCAGAAAAATGTTTGTGTGTGTGTATAATTAATTGCTTAGAAGTGTGTAAGATCTTGCACTGTAATTATGTTCTTCGACAGTACCTTTCTGCAATTTTTTGCAGTGGAAAATGAAGTTGAAGCTGAAAGGGTTCTCTTCTCATATGGGTATGGTGCTAATGTTCCTACAACAGCCAAAAGACGACTAAAGCAAAGGTAAAAAAGTGCCTTCTGAATTTACTTGTTCAAGATTAAAGTAAATGAAGATATGTGCATTATGTTTTGTCTTAGAATCCAGCCAGTTTGATTAACATAAAGAGTTTTTTTTAATGACTTAAGTATACAGGAATAGAATGAAGACTAGGACCTGTTAATGTGGTTGGTAAATACAAATGAGCATATACATATTTTTCTAGTCATTTTAAGATCTTTTTTCCTTGTCTTTCAGAAAGATTAATTTTAATTGTATAAAACTAAACAGCTGTAAAAACAGACTAGTTACATTGTTTACATTTATATAATAGGAAATAAGTTTTTAATACCCTAAAAATGATTGTATGTAATTGTAACAAAAACACATCTGTCAGGAAATTAAGAAGGCCAAGGTTTCAGAGCATCACTGTTTCATCTTTACAAATACAGGATCTGTTTCCAGTTATATTTCTTCAATTTGCTCTGATCCCATTTGATCAATAGATAAAAACGATGTGTAGGCTGAATAACATACCTCTTGATCATAGTAATTTTTAAATAATAAATTTATATTATGCATTGTGTTTAAGAAATAATAGTGACATTTGAATGGCTCATTGCAAGCATAAAGGCTACAACTCACTGTGAAGTATAGGGAATGTGGATTTATTTATAATATTTTTAACTTTTGCTGTTGTTTAAAATATGTATAGATAGTATAAAGAGAAAACATAACCTAAGGTTGGCATCATGGAACAGTGGGATGATTTAGGTTGGAAAGAACATCTGGAGGGCAGCAGGGTCCAACACCATGTTCGGAGAAAATCCAGTTGTTCAAGAGCTTGTCCAGCTAAGTTTTGATTTTCTCTGTGCATAGAGATACCACATCCTTCACAATATCAGGTCAGAGAAATGTGGGGGGGTTTTGTCCAGAATCTTGTTTCCAGCCTAGCAGAGGAGACACCACAATTAGGATGGTGGTTCTTCCAGGATTAGACTCATTCCTTGCGCATTGAGTGTGCCTACAATTTGCTCAAATGCAGGAAAGTCAACTGCGTAATTTGTGTTAGTGGTAGACTTTGACCGTGCTGTCTTCTACCAAAACAAGAAACACCACCATCATCAGTGGACGCTCAAAGAAGAGTATAAAGACAGGGTGAACATGTACCATGGCTTCACAGTGTACATTTCCATCATTCAGGAGCTGGAAGTGCAGTTTTTGTCATGTATAGCTGTTTTTTACTACAAGTATTAGTTTGTTTAGTTGGTTTTGTCCTCTTAACCCCCACCTTCTCCATGAGAAAGAATATTTAACATTAAAAGTTACTAATGAGAATTAAGGGCAAATGGTGGTCTGTTGCAATGAAAATTTATGGGCCATGTACCATTCCTTCTGTCCTTCATATTTGTTTTTCAAGTAAGTGTTGTTGATATGATTGTCAATTAGATTAGACCTGTTGTGCACTGAGTTACATATTGCTGACAAAAATTATGAAGATTTTATGTAGTACTTAACTTTGGCATGGCTTAGTTTGCTCTTTCATGTTTTTAAGCCTCTTCAGATTGTTTCCTTGTAAGATTTATTTTTCTGTTNCCTGTTGAAAGTTCTATAGCATCATTTCCTAAAACTTCAGTTTCTTCCTCCTCTGTCAATAGTTTGGGAAGTTTTCTGAGTTTCAGCTTAGATCCTTCTTTTTCCCCACCTTATTAGATTCAGTTTAGATTATTTACATATAAAAGAATTCTGCTAAATCAGCTTCAAATGGTGAATCTGATGAGCAATAAGCCAGGATTTCAGATATGCTTAGAAGTGGCTCTATCAGAATGCCTCATTTACTCCTCTTTTGTTCCAAAAGGCATTGGCAGATAAAGCTGATTTAATCCTTCATAATGGTGTTGGAGACTTCATAGACTTTATCTTTTAAAATTAAGAAGATTAAAAAAGCCGTAAAAGTCTGTGTATGGTTTACCTGCTGCTGTTCTGACTCAAGGGAAACTGCCATGCAGAAAATGTGTGTGATGCCTTTGGCTCCCTAAGCTTTAAAGCAAAGTCTGTATGACATCACCTCCTATGTTTAGAGCCATTAAAGAAACACAGCTAAGTTTTCTGCTCTCTGGGATTGCTTAAGGAAAGAGAATCTATTACGAATATCAACAATCTTCTTTTTGGAGTCCACTACCTGCTCTTTAATTCCAGACATGTGGGATCCTAAATGAAGAGCTCTTCTAAGTTCACAGCATGCACTTCAGTCTCTGAAACAAAGCATAGTGCATTGTGGGGTCTATACCTCTTTGCCTACTTGCCAGAAACAACTGTTTCATTGCCTTGGACTTAGGCGCCATAATACTCATACTAGTAAATTAAACATGCCTGGAAACATTCTGAAGCATCGAGACCAAATGGTATGTAGTAGCCCACTTCCATAAAACTAAACTCTCAGTGTAGGTTAGCTGCATGTGAAGTATGTATTGGTGATGATTGCTTGCCCACGCTAACTCTTCAGCTATGCCTAGGAACTGTTGGGAGAGTGTTAATGAGTAAATGCCAGAATACTACAAGGAACATTCTAGTGGTTTGCTAACAATAAATTATCACAATCTTGAGCACTGCATAATTTTTTAGTATAGTTGGAATCGAAGTTTTCCAGGATAAGATGTCTTTGCAGATCAGTCCCTTTGTCCCTTTGCTTTAAATTTAAACTAGTCAAAAATCATATTGACAAGCATACTTGAAAGAAGTACTTGTGTTTATCCTTAAATACTTGCAAATTTGGGTCAAGTTCACTGAATAGTTGTAGCTGGGAAAATTATGATGGGCTACATTCCCAAAGGTGCCATGGGAAGGTATCCATGTTTCCCCTTGCACTCTAATAGCTAATGTATAAGATCCCTAACGAGATATCAGAGAAGTGGTTCATTTCTCTTTTGTATTAGATGGGATCTTAACACACATCCTGTATCTCCCAAATAAAAATCCAAATAACTAGTTTGGAGAATTAATTTCTCTTTTTCTCAGTTATTGTTTACACAGTCTAATGCTCCTTGTAGGAGGAACTGAGAGAACCAACCTCTTAGTGAATGCTATTGAGAATTTCATAGAAGGTGAAAGTAAAAGATTGCCTGTATGAAAAGGTAGGTTTATAACACAGGTGAAGAATATTAAGACTTCTGCCAAATCTAAAAGTGTATTCCCTTTTACTGAGGAGAAGGTGGAAGTTACGACTGGTCAAATTTTCAGACAAAGTTTATATGCTCATCTGGCTTTACACACTCAGCCCCAGTTTAAGAGTAAATATAATCTCCCTGTCAGTCTGCTTTAGACCACTTACACTCTTACAGATTTAGGATCATGGTCAAGAACTGCATAACACTTCGCTATCCTTTATTTGGAGACTAACAGTCTTACGTTTTCAGTTTATGGATGGTAAACATTGACAGTCTAAGATCTGAACTGGAGTGACTTCTCCCTTTCTTCAATATACAAGTTTCTGAAAAATGGCACACATTTGACTGGAAGGATAGATTGTTGTGGAAAGCCATTAGTCCAGTGGTTAAGGCACACTAAAAAGGGGTATTAGCCCTGTATATCTTCCTCATTTTTAGAGCTCTGAATTTCCCATGTCATGTTGTGAAATAGATTGGTGACTAGAGTACCTAAACACGGAGGGGTACAGTGATAAATTCTCTAGGTACAATTTTGATAATAAGCCATCAAGCTGCCGAGTCCCACAAATATGGCAGGATTTATTACAGGATACATAAATTTAAACATCTAATCATAGGTTTAACACAGAGACTTGGCATCTAACCTCTCATTATAACCAGTTTAGTTCTAATCAATACAGTCAGTGGAGTTTGGAGTACATTTCAGTTCACCATCCAGGAGTCCATTTTAGTGGAATACAGTCAGGCTTTACAGACTATATTGAATAGGACTAAATGATTAATAATAGCTTCAAAGACTAGCTTAGATGTCTGGAAGTAGGCTCTGCAATTGCATACTGAATCTTCCCGGTGCTGCCTATGGAACTATGCTGAGAACTGATGAGAA